>JAOTQE010138316.1:0-23412 GCA_025631205.1 Nesometra sesokonis
CATTAGAAAAATGGACAGAAGTTAAGTGAGTAGTAGGAGATAGATTAAGAATAATTCGTATAGCTTTATTTTGAATTGTTTGAAGTTTAATGGTCATAGACGGTTTGGAACCCCAGACAGAGCTGTAGACTGAGTTCTTGGACAAGACACTACCCATTGTATTTCTCCCTCCCAGGATTGCAAGTACAGTGGAACCTCAATTTTACATACCTCAATTTTATGATCCCTCAATTTTATAAACCTCTAAATTCAACAAAAATTGGTATTGAAGTATTAAACAAAAAGCAATTATTTTTCTGGAGATGGTGTTGAACATGTGTTCAAATTAACCATATCAATAGATTTAATATTAAAAATCCTCTAGCCCTAAAAAATGTGTCATAGTATAAATGAGGAAATAAATAATGAACAAACTTATACAAAGCCCATAACTCAATTTTACAAACCCCTGGATTTACATCCCCTTTTGGCCCCCATACAGTATGTCAAATCGTGGTTCCACTCTACTATTGGAAGGATTCTGCCGTACAGAAGTGAACAAGGCTGCCAAGTCTACAAATTTTCCACTCACCCTAATGCTTATTTTAAGTCCTTCCAAACAGCCGAATTTTAACTAGCCACCCAAACTAAAATCTGAAAGGTCCACTAATCAACTTCAAGTATGTCATCATTCCTGATGATGACATAATTTATGTCAAAATATTGAATCCTGTCACGATGGCGTGTATCTCATTGCTTGGAGTATGCATTATACTTTCACCACTCAAACTAAACCTCTGAAAAGGTAACATACAGTTTTTAATCATTTTACCATCCATACTGTACTTAAATTGATTCTACCCACCCTGTCGTTTTGTCGCGTGACGATATATCGCTTCAGTACAGTACAGGTCTGGAGTAATAATATTGTAAATTTCTTTAGGACTTGCTAAAAATCGCTAGGGTTACCACCACTCTTGATTCTCGCTCTTCAATAAGTGCCACAAAAAAATCTGATAGTTGTTTTAAGCACCACTCTCAAATAAGTAATGTGGCTCTTATCAGAGTTTTAATGTTTTTAATGGCTTATGGTAAAGAATTTCTATAGTGAATTTGGCACACCTCTACCAGTACCTACAGAGTCAAGATAAAAAGAAATATAGTAAAGACACATAATTCAAAATTAGGTGCAAATTAAATTATTTTATTAAGACATGGAACATTTTATGTCACATTGAGGATTGTTTTAATGCCAAGTGAGATTAATTGTTCATTTTTTTTCTCCTCCATGTAATTTTTGAGTGCATTTTCAAAAAGCAATTTGTCCTAGGGAATAAAATTGACTATTCTTGGCTTAGAATTTGGTTATAGTCAACTTAGTATAAAGCATATTTTTGCTTTATTTTTTACAAGTTTTATATAAACCCATAGTCTCAGAATCTGGGTTAAAAAAATGAAACATTCCAAATTTAACAGTTTTATTTTATTAAAATTTAAATAATGTGTTTTTAAGTAATTTATTATTTCAACACAAAAAAGGAAATTATGAAAGAATTTGATTTTCTTGCAGGACCTTTTAAAAGAGATGGTGTATTGTTTTTAATTTTTATTTTTTATTTTTTTGCTTTGTAATGTCTGAATTACAAGGAGCATTTATGTCAGTGTAGTGTAGCAAAATGCTACACAAAAATAAGCATTTGCTACACAATTTTAGACCTGGATCGCATAAATTTGCCACGTTAAAGCTTATATACATATATCACTAACAATTTTTATCTATTGATGATAATCAACATTTTTGATTGAAATTTTTTTCTGAAAATCTAGTAACCAATGGGAAGCTAAATATGCAGCATGCATAGCGCCGCTATGCATGCTGCATGCTAAGTCAAGGCATAGGAAGTAGCCTGGATAACAATCTCCGAGGTTAATCTGGCATTTTTATGTAATTTTATTATTTAAAAACATAAAAATGGAAAATAAGAACAGAATTTGATATTCTGGCTGGATTCTCCAAAAATTGGATGTACATCTTTCTTGCTGTGGGATGCAAGCTAATGCGCTATGTGGGCTGCATGCAAAATCCAAGCTTATGGAGGAAGTAGCCTGGCTGAGCCTGGATACATCTCCGAGGATACCAAGGCTAATAGAGTTCAATAACTTATTACTTTTTGTAGAGAATAAAAACTAAACAGGTTGTCATATCCCTTATTTTTAAAATGATAAATATTGTATTAAAGAGTTTGGAGTAATAGTCCTTTAAAGATAATAAATTATCAAATGTTAAACTCATCTATATCAAATGTTGAACGTGTAATTACCGATGCATTTTAATTGATCTAACACTACTCACCTTCACTTTAGACTACTAACGGCTCATAATAGTATAATTGATTCACTTGCCATTTTATTGGCTTTTAATGAACATGGTCATATAAAAAGTGAAAATATTCTGATACTATTCAAAGCCAGCCTTTTGCAGCCTTTCCTGTGTCTGTTTATTTGAAGACTGAAAATAATATTATTTGAAAATAATTAAATAGCCACTTGACCTGTGACTGGATAAGTATTAACTGTGCTGCTATGTATGCTTTCTTCAATTCTTGAATTCCAAATAGAACTACAGAAAATGAAAGGAAAACAAAACAATATAGCATACTGTAACATTTGTAATTAAGCTTTTAATATTAAATAGTTCCAATATATAAGGAAACTAATTATGTTACTACTGTATAAGTTGTTATTTTCGCGGGGGTTGAATTTTCGCGAATGAGAACCTTACCGTGAAATTATCAACTTGCGAAAGTGTCAGATTTTAAGTTACTAAAACTGTAAACAATGTTGGTGGCGCCCTACTCGTCAACCTGGAAGTTCGAGTTTCCACCTGCTCAAGATCAACGAATGACGAATTGCAGGAATTGTGTTGCAGTGGTGCTTGCGATGATGCACTGTTATGTATATATAATACAGTACGAAAAGTTTGGGATTCTGAAATAAAAAGAGAGAAATGGCCATTTTTTCTCATTTACTAGGCCTAGTACTGGACAATATCCACTGTATCACGAAGGGTATAGGCTACTAGCCCTATTACTTGGGGCCCTTTTACTTAGTCATAGCCTAGGCCTAAGGCTAGGCAGTAACAGAAACGGCCACCTAATGCTAGGGGTTTAAGTTTCTTTAAGTAGAAAAGATCGTGATTCTACTGTAGTTAAATTTGGCCTAAGCCCTAGGGCCTATGCCTAGAATGCAACTTTTAGCTAAAATGGTATCCGCGAAAATTTCAATGCGCGAAAACGTCAACAAAGTGAGAAATCGCAAAAAATTCTATACGCGAAAATAACAACGTATACAGTATTAGTTAATAATATTGATAGATCTCATCAAGTTAACATTTAAACAATTTTGTTATTTCTCCTATTGTAAGATTTTTATGGTGGAGTTGTAGATTTTTTGGTTATTTTCATTGAACATTATTCTTGTTTTCCTCTGAAGGTGGTAGTCATTTTCTCTAAAGGGGTTTGGGGAGAAGAACCCGATCTTTATATTTATATGTCACATGTACTGATTTACACTTGTACACCGTAGTATGAACTGAAACCAAGGCACACGAAATTGGTAAAGTAACCTTTTTTGATTAGTCCTAATTAAAACCCAGTGCTTGTGGTCGTTATCGAAAATGTGCACACCTTTCAACTGTATTCACACTCCCTCATTTCAAATCCTTGGTGCAAACCTGAGATGTCATGTTTTATTGAAAATGAATATCAAATTAATAACTTGAGAATAAAAATTAGTTTATTATATGAGAATATTAACTTGTTATTTTAACAAACTACTGTATATTTTTTTTATTTTTTAATCTGGGTATATTATCTCAAATGAATCCAATTGTTATTCTTTATTTTATTAATCGTTAACCTATTGAAAGTATATTCTGTACTGTCTATAAAAAATCACAAAACATCGCTCACACAATAAATACAATTACGGTATATTTATAATGTTCAAATCCTTATGAATAATTTATTGAATTCATACAATATAAAATATACAATGACATTTTGTGTTCGGTGTCATACAAGGAAAAAGAAATATTCAACTATTGTAGGCAATAGTGCTCTGAGGTTCGGCTGCGTTACAAACAAAATTATAAATGATATTGATTTATAAAATTTTATTATTTGTTATAAAACTGTTTATTAGGCCTACAAAACAAAATATGTTTTGTTTCCCAAGCACAAACTTGTGGAATATTTGGTTTGTTGGTTGTCTTTTTAGTGGATCGCTTTTTTTGTATTTTCTGTAAATTTGAAAATGCTTAATTTGGAATATTTTTAGATAAATTAGCCTTTAAAAAAAATTAAAAACATTTTTGTTGGGTTGGTTAGTCAACACAGAGTTTTTTGGGAGCCTTACAAATAACAAATCATTTTCCACTTTCAGATTTTAACCAAGAAAATGCCCATAATGAAAGGAGATAATATAAAATATGATATTAAATCTGGTTGATAAGTAATTTATTATTATTTTGTTTAACTTATGTTACTAGATTATAATCTGACGTTTGAGTTGACAGAAAGGAAGACATCATGGTCGTCTTGTTGTTTTTTGTGTGATAATTGAACTTTGACCTGTATGAACCCAGATTGAATTCAAATGCAAACTCATCGTTTCCTTGGGAAATTGGCGTTACACTCATAGCCGTCCTATTTGAGGAAGTTAGTGCTATCAAATGTCACCATTGTTGCTGTAACGTCAAAAAATGCTGCATTGATTTATCAACGATCAGCCGGTGCTTTAAGGAATCTTACGGATCTTTATACCACATTTTCTCCATTAAATCATCATGGGAGACCATGCGGAACTACTGGCAGAAATGCCGTCCTTGGAAAAAATGACTATCCAAGATCGAATCAAACATGCAAAGAAACGACGGCAACAACAGTTGAAGCGATATAATCAGCATGAGAAAGATCAGTTAAAAAAACTTAAGGGTAAACCTTTACCAGAAGAGGAAATAATACGAAAGCCATGTATATCATTCATTGAAAATGTGACATTGTTAGAAGCAGCCGCAAGGGGCGATGTTGAAGAAGGTGGGTACTCATATTGGTAATCTATTTCACTTAATTCTCTCAATACCGACCACTCTGGGCTATGAGTGTTGTTCAGTTTTCTGGATAATTCGGTAGAGAGAGTAAAGTTAAATTATATTGTTTTTAAAATGTTTGTTATTTTAAAAAAGTTCTGTTTAGTATAAAAATCAACTTTCTTGTTTTTCTTCTTTCTGGTTTTGGGAGAGTTGACTTTTATGAATTTAACATTTTTCTATTAATTACTTTATTATCATATTTTTTTTTTTGCAAACAAATAGTTTTACAAGTTTATATACACCTGTCTTCTTTGACACTATTCTGCTTAATCGTGTATTATTTTAACGTGCTGTACATTAATAAAACAGTGGACATTTTAAAACCACATTCTTTTAATCAAATACTGTACAAAATGTCAGGGCTGTAAAAAGTTGAATATTCTTGCTAGACTGAGGTCTAGTTGGCCTAAAAAAATTACTAGCCCAGATTATATTTTTACTAGACCTTTGCCAGCCTGCTACATGATAAAATATTATATGTTGCTGGATTAAACTGTCACGCCATTCACAATAGTACAAATCTATGTGATACTCAAATACAAATTAAACCCACAGACAGCTTGTAAATAAAGAGAAAATATAGATTTCAAATAATACAAATTCTTTTATAATTTTTTCGTATCAATATAAATACTGAGGCTGAAATTGCGGAAAAATCAAGGACAAAGCAAGCACAATTAATGTCAGGTTGATGTAAAATGTGAAAAGGAGTTAATCGGGTAAACCAACAAACACATCTTTGATTCTTTTACAATAGCCCTACAAAGTATAGTCAACACAAATAGACAAGAAAGTAAAATGAGCACAGAGGAATCCAATTTTAACACCATAAGTAAACATTTATTTCATCACTTCATTTTAAGTTTTACAATAATGAAATAAAAGGCTTAATAGCCTAATCATGATTGCTATAATAAATGGCAAAAATATAATCAATTTAACTGTTATCACAGTGTTAACAAACCCGCGATCATAACGATACCATGTCAATTCTATATGTCTAGGCCTAGCTAGGCCTATGGTTTTTAAGGTTTGCCTAAATGGTCACGGTAGGGTTTAGCACCAGACATAAGTAATATAGGCCTAGCCCATGGAGGTGCCTAGCCCTACGACCAGGCTACTTTAGTTAGTTAGCTATTTGCAATTTCCATTGTCTTACCGTATGCCAATCGTCGTGAACTGTCAAGCATGTCAGAAAAAACTTTTCTTCAATCGATTGCGAATGAACAATCATAAGGTATGGTGTGCCAAATATGAACAAAATGCATACAAAATATTTCTTATTATTGTACAAGATTCAGAATATATTTGGGTGAAAATTATGTTCAAAATTATTCATTGTATATTTAAACATATTCTGTATAAATCCAAAGCATTCGAATTATCACCACCGAATTGTTAAATGAAATTCAGTAAAATGCGAACCAGGCGTTTCGTACTTTTCCTTTAATGCAAGAGCGCCACCAATTTTGAGTGGCATAATGTATGACGGGCATTCTTCGGTGCGTATGTACAGTATTTTAATTCTACAAATCCACCACATTTTTGGCAACATGTATGTGGTAAATAAATTTATCTACTATTGCTTTGCTTTACTAGACTATACTAAACAGAAAACATAAAAATGAATGACTTACCTAGAAATTAAACTATAATCTACTCCATTCTGAATGCGTCACTAGCTGCATGTCACAGGTAAACACGCACCGCTTCCTAGAGTGTTTACGGCCGGTAAGCAGGGTAAGACGACGATGGATAACAATAAAATGTCTACTCATTGTTTTCTTGTTATTTACTTTATTTAATTATTCTTTATTCTTTTTTTTCACATATGCAACACTCCCTTACTTTTAGCTCCTCTAGCCTGGCCTAGGCTATGTTTTAGTAGCAATTATTTTTTTCTAAGTCGCTAGCCGTCGGTCTAGCTAATCTGTGTTTTTAGCTAGCCTAGCCTAAAGAATGCCGAGTCCCGGACCTCGGACCACAGACTTTTTACACCTCTGAATGTTCATTTATAATCCGCAAATACATTCTACGCTTTTCAGTATTGAAATTATTAAATTTGTGAGGTCTCACAACAAAATGAATCGCAACGTAGGTGAGATCAAATTGACATAATCACTAAAATAGGTCTAAAGTCAAGTTTTTTTTATGTCTTTTGATTGTTCATTTTTCAATTGATGTATGGATGGTTTTCTCAAAACTGGTTCCAACTTCAAATGCTCATATCTTTGGATCCAGTTATCCAATGAATGTCATTTAAAGTGTAGATTACTCTCTATTATTAGCAGGAACCAATAAATACATTTTGGATTTTTCTAGCATAAGACTCCTTTTGTGGTGAGACCTCACATTTGTCCTAGACAAATATTTAGTTAAATTACGGAATTAATGTGATTTCTTCAATTATATTACTATCAAGTATAATAAAAAAAAAAGTGATAAGACAAATAGGCGAAGTAAAACTTGGCCTAAGTCGACTTTGTATAACTCAAATAATTTATTTTTCAAATCAGGTTGATGTGTTTTCCAGTAATTAACAATCTCTGAGTCACTTTTTTCAATGCTTATAATTTAGCATAGAAAAGTTTGTCTATATAAGATAATAAAAATGAGAATAACTGTTCAGGATATTGGGGATAACCCTCAAAGGTACAGTACAGTGACTTATTTCCAGACAGATTTAACTTGTAAATTATTCCTATACTAAAAGAACAGTTCATTAATTTTTTCCACTTATTAATGTAAATTTTATGCTCTAATTTTTATTTTAGTACGTTCGACAACACATGCAACAAACGACACCAAAACTTGCAAAACATTGACAAATGTTGTGAAATAGCGGTGATCTATGATTTCGGATTTAATCAGTATTACTAAAAAGTCCATTAATCCGACCTCATTTATGGGCATTAAAAATTTTAACCACCACACATTCGGTAAACTTCCTTTGAGACATTTCCAACGAGTCGGTTCCTTTCAGTAAACCATTTTTGTGGTCTTTAAAACTAAGATTTGTAACTAATTTTATCTCATGGTAAAAAATGTGTACATTTACTATCTTATTTCATCACCTTTGCATGAAACAAATTATGGTTTAAAAATCCTTAAAATTCAACATCACACACAGATAAGTTGTAAGATGTGAGAACTATCAGTTGTAGTGGTAATGTGTGGTGTCTGCTGCATTATTTTTAGCAATGAGATTTTCTCTCTAAAACCAAGATGTATAGATGTAATTATAGTGACTTGGTAATGACTGTACAACTACTGTACAGTACTCTATAATTATACAGGTTTTCTAAAGTGATTGTTTACCAAGAACCATAAAGTACTCCTACACTGTATGAACTCCGACTCTTATGTAAACACTGCTTACTGCATGTATGAAGAAAGCGTTGCATTTAGCTCAGGTGGATTAACTTGTGGCTCAGGTTGTTAAACTTGTGGCTCAGGTGGTTAACCTGGTAGCTCAGTTGGTTAAACTGATGGCTAAGTTTCTTAAATTGGTGACTCAGTTGGTTAAACTGGTGGCTCAGTTGGTTAAACTATGCTGTGTGCTAAACAGTGGAGACTAGCTTTTCCTGGTTCAATACACCCAATTAGCGACCTTGTTTACATCTAGATTCGTGTGTATAAGTATAAATAGAGGGCGCTATTTTCTATACTTCGCTGTGTAAAATGAGCTAAGAAAGGACAAATTTAAAGTTTGTATTTTTATTTCTTCGTTGGTAACTCATTCCAAACCGTTGGGATACTTTCATAAATCCTTTTTAACACTACGCTTAGTTTCATTTAAATTGGAATGGATTAAACCTGTCAAATTTGCTGAGAACAATGGATTGTTTTAGGCCCGAACCATGCAGACGGTGCTGATCCGCTAGTGCACATAACGGCTTAGTTGTCCTAAGTTGATCAACGGAGATCCAATTTTTGGCCTAGCTTGAATTATGTATATTTCCTATTAAATGTAAATTAAAACCAGATCAACTGTATTCTACTTTCTAACACTAAGGTAGATGTTTACTAATGCTTTAAAAATGATCATACTTGCTAAATTCAATGTGTATTTCAACAATATTTTTGGGTAACATTTGCACTCACCCTATGTTATGAGATAGGACTTTACGGTTTGTTTTGGTTCTTGTACCCACAAACGCAAATTTTTGTGACGTCACAGGCCATCGCTAATTTGGTCTATTATACAACACGCCACTTTCCTTGTGTTTCGGTTGGAGGGTCGAAATACATGTTAATAATTCGCTGTCTTTCAGGTGAGACATTAAGCCTTTGGTCCCATACAACATGGCTCATTTGCACTTTAAAATTCAGTTCAGTGCACTCTTCGGAAAACGGTGATTGTCTCCTGGTGTACTGCACAATCATTATCAGAACAAGGATCTGCCAATAGTTAAAGTTGTTGGCTAATAGTTAACATAGTGTGTAAAACATTTGACGGGCTAAATTCATTGAGTTCAATTTCCCTTCACAACTACTGTATACAAAACATACCCATTGTTTTAAAAAAGTCATGAGTCGACTCTAAATTTTCTGACCGTCACCAAATATGATGGCTCCTTTACATGTAGCCTGCGCTACTGTACAGTAAACACACATGTTTTGATTATTACAGCTCTGTCAAAATGATGACCCATGTTAATTAGACAGGAACCGTGGATTATTGAATAGAATTATGACAACAAACACTGTATTAAACAGGAATGTACTACTTGACATGATGTATTTCTGACTTATGTAAATCATAACAAATGATTGTCGTTTCCTGGCTTAGGTTATAATTGTCACATGAATGGATTTTCCGCTCTAGATAGTTGTATCCTGCTAATCTAATGTCATTGTCAAACTGTAAGGGATGATCTGTTTGCATGTTGGTCTAAGTAATCAATATTATCATTGTATGATTTGTAATTTAACACTTTACTATACTGGTGGGTGATTGTACAGTACCATAGAGGCCTAGCCTTTGTCAATGTGTATTCAATGTGTTGTGAAAAGAACTTCAGTTTAGACAGGTTCAAGCTACCATCTCGTATAGTGGTCAAGTGAGGGACAGTTACTTGAATGAATCGCTTAAATCCAAGTTATGAAACACTAAAATTTGTTACTTTCTACTTTATTAAAAACAAATTTGAGTTTTCTGTCAAAACGGTGGGGGACTCTTCTTAACCCCTTCCACCCCTTCCCAAACCTCACTACTTCCTACTCTCCTACAGGGAGGTCACCAGCTTTTTTGAGTGCCGGACGGCAAACAGCGCCCCCTTTTTCATGAACCGTGACCCACCCATACACACACAATGACTCATGCTGTTCAAGCGTGCGATGAACAATAAAGAAGGGCAGTTATTTCATTACATTACAAAGCTGTAATCTTTTGTTTTAGTAATAACTCTATTTCTATTGATTTTCGACGTATCAGTCACATATTTTATTGAAATTGACAATTGTTAAGGGTAGAAATAATAGTGGTGGTTGCTAGCCTAGAAATGCTTAGGAATAATAGTGGTGGTCGCTAGCCTAGAAAGTCGAGTGCCGGACGGGACCGTCCAGCACTGTCCAGCGTGGTGACATCCTTGCTCCTAAGCATATTAAAAAATTACAAGTTGGCAAATCCATTCAAAGTCTCGAGGGGGTGTTTGTTTAAATTATGAAGGCTCTCAAATTCGAAGGGTGTCTACATAGTCCTCGGAGGCGACACTTCCATCATTGGACACTTACGGAAAAAGATGCGTTTACAGTAGATGGGTGCCAACAGTATTCAAAATGTGTGCTTATTTGAAATGGATGATTATAATTTTTTGAGCTAGGGATGTTTATGCGAAAGAGTACTTCAAACGGGGTGCTTATTCATTATTCATGTTTTTTATACCTTGCCTAAAAATATGATTACTTTAAATAATAATAATAATAATAATAATAATAATAATAATAATTTGCATTTATAAAGCACTCTTAAACTGAGCTATCTCACAGCGCTATAAGACCAATTCTACTAACTGTCTGACTACCACTACGACTGTGAAGTTGCATCCATTTGAAATATACCACACACTACCAGTTTTTAAGTTATATAAATTTATTAATTTATTCACGTCACATAGAAAGTAACTTTTACCGGATGGATGCTATACTGTATTATGTTTATAAAATTTAAAATCTCATAAGGATTTCGGTTATTTTACAATGGTGAGAAATAATTCTACAATAGTTTTTGGTCAGGATTGAACCCAGAACCTTATGATTTGTAGGCGATCATGTTCACCACCAAGCTACAGCCCCACTAGTAACATCTTGCACTTTGAAAAAAACAACACTCTCTCTGACTAGGTATTGTAGGTCTACCATGTTAAATTACTATGGAGATCTACCTAGAACCACAGAAAACTACCCTAGTAAGGTAGTTAATAATTACCTTGTCTGTTGATGTTATTAATGCCTTAAGGTCAATAAGCAATTACTTGTTTGTTATGATGTCAGTCCTAATTAATTAATGTGACGGTTTCTTCTAAATACCACTGTATTTCCCTGTTTTTATAGAGCATTGTCGACCATATCCTAGTATCCCTTGGAATAGTAGTTTTTATAGTGTTAACTCTATTCATGTAGGTTGCTGTTTATCATATTATTTCAGGAAATCAGTCAAGCCAGGTAGAATAAATGCCTTTGCAGACTGGACATACAAGATTGTTTATAGTTTTCTTGTATTGTGACGAAATGAGTCTACAAATAGAAAGTTCAGAAACACTCATCTATTCAGTGCAAACCCTAATTATAGAAAACCTAAATTTAAAAGACACCTTGTGTATGATATTGATATGGAGACTGTATCTATCTTCTTTTTTTTTTGATAAAAGTTATTTAAACAATAAAATAAAGCTACAGTATGCAATACTATATTCATACAATGTTTTAAGCAATTTTTACGAAGAAAAAATATATTTATTATACTATACTGTTATCAAGTCATCTTTTTATGAGTACTGGTTTTTATACAGTAATTATGATCCAAATCCAGATGTATCGAATAGAAGAATGTAGGCCTACATTAGTAGTATAGTACATCATTTTTAATTTGTATGATTTTAAAAAAATAATATTTCCAGTTTTAGTGCTATGTATAAAATATTAGTTGGTGTACACGAGTCCTAAGTTGGCAATTTTTGCTGGTCCCAGTGGTCTCAAGATTATCAGTGTAATAAGTGTATTCCCTACAATACTAGATTTATCTCCTCTGTAAAGTACAGTATGTACACATCATTTTTTAATTAGAATATTCAAAAACATTGATTTTAGGTAATTGTTGGATCTTTTAATGTTACTGTACTTTAGTACTGTGTGTGGCATTTAAAATCATTCATGCAAAGTAAAATAAATTATTTCATTGTACAGATGGCTGACAGTGACATAGCAACGTAGCAACTTGTATTTTTTTTTCGCATTCTTATTGCGATGTTGTTACTTAGGAATATTAGTATGATTATAATTTTTGATTTGATCTTAAAAGCAAGGTGGTTTTTCAATAATAAACCAGTGGAATAAATATTCTATTATTAAAAGACTACTATAGTAGGAAGGGGTAGGAAGAGTTAAACCCAAGTCAATGCAGTAACTTACAACTAAAGTGATGGTTATTGTGTAAATGTTTGGTATCTAACAGAATTTTCAAATTTATAAATTGAATGAACATACTGTATTTTTTTTACAGTATTTTGATTATTGACTAGTCAAACAAGTTTTTAAAATATATTGTTACATATTTACTATTTCAAAAAAATCTAATAACATGGTCATAAAAGTTGTTATTTTTGTTATGACATTGGTTTATCTACTCTGATTGTAATATAATTGAAAGGGAACTAAATTTACTTTCACTGAAATATTAAAAATTATTATTGATGTAGTTTTAGTGTTCAATTGAACCACTTGAGTCGATATTGAACACTTATTCAGGGAGCTAAAGATAGTCTAGTATGCACTTCAGTGTACCCTTAATCTATTTAAAAAATAGATCTGCCTAGTTGAAAAAAATGTTATCACATGACTTACCTCATGGAAAAAGCCCACCATTTTGAAAAACAAGATGGCGGACCGTCTACAGAAAATATGGTCATACATCATATTAGAAGGAGGAGATCATTAACTGAACATTAAATTCCATAACACCTAAAGGTAAACTAGTTTCATTAAAAAGATAGAATTAAAGCGTTCATGAGATTCATTAATTTTTAACTTACTAATAGGACATATTAAGTTTTGAGTTTCAATAATAATTATAATGTTAAATGCCTATTTTCAGGGATT
Source organism: Nesometra sesokonis (assembly GCA_025631205.1). Taxonomy (NCBI): domain Eukaryota; kingdom Metazoa; phylum Echinodermata; class Crinoidea; order Comatulida; family Antedonidae; genus Nesometra; species Nesometra sesokonis. The sequence continues at coordinate 13,451 of JAOTQE010138316.1, forward strand.
TGAAACATATTGTACTCGCTGTGGCAAAATATTGGAGATTTGTCTTTGGTTTTGCTACAGCTCATACAGTGACGGATTTAAGGGGTGGGGGGTTAATAGGCTTAAGCCTGACCCGAAAATAAACATTTTGATTTTAATGACAATGAAGTAATTAAAATAGATGAACAGCAACTGAAGAGACTACTATAGGCAAAATTGGAACTGTTATTGCAAACGGTTTGTTTGTTTGTTTTTTGCTTGTCAAAACAAATCACAATTCTGGAACCTCTTCTGCCTTATAATATTTTTCACCGACCCCAAAAGTGTGCAATGCTGTATAATTATCAATTACAACTAGTATTAGACAGCCTCAGTTTCTTGTCACATTTGGCCTACAGTACTCTGTCTGAAACAATCCATACTGTATTATTGATAACACGGGAAGCAACCAAAACAAAATGTTTATGTACATGAGATTTGTTAATTCCTTTTTCTGAAAAATTATAACAATTATTCAAGTTTCACAAAGAAATAAATACTATCAATTAGTCCTATAAATTTGACAGGTGAAGTACATAAAGTGTTTGATAATTAAGTAGAAGTTAAAATGAATAATTCAACAATTCATTTTCTTAAATGTGCCAGAGTTATTATACAGTATTTTAACACATGATTTATAGTAACTTCTTGCTTTACTTACTGATGTATATAAAAAAAATCATTATTAAAGGATGCCAAAATGATACGGTTGTTTAACACATGATTTTAGTAACTTCCTCCTTCATCAGTTACTTCTCAAGGGTGTTAATATAAATCAGCAATTTCCTGGTTTTGTACAGAAGGCACTTTCCACGCTATACTATCATAGATTAATGGAGATTTGTCACAAAAGCCCAAAGATGCATAGATCCACAGACACAATGAGGAAGTGTTAGTCAAGTGATGCATAGGGACATTTGTCAAATGGACACGCCTATTAGTTCACCTATTTTGACACAGTTACTTAGAATTAAACTCTTTGGGGTTACAGTACTACTGTAAAGTACTGTATGTGATGGAGTTTGATTTTATGATGCATTGAAATTGCAACATACAGATGTATCCTACATTAGCTAACTGCGTAAAATATCTTCATTAGTATTTAACAGTGAAAAAAAATTATCATTAATTATAGTTTACGATTAGTACACCTTAACAGTGGATCCGCAGGCATGGACAATGAAATATTCAAGTTATGTGTAGGGCCTTCTGTCAAATGTACATACTGTACCTATTAGTTGAACTATTTTTACACCTTATTTACTGTTTTTTTAAGTTCATGCAGACTACTGTTATTTTGTTATCAGTTATTGTGTTCTTTTGTCTTTTTTGTCCATCTGGGTCAAATTGAGACAAGTTTTTTGAACTTCTAGACTTTATCCATATAATTTTATATACAATAGTTGATTTTATAGTACACTTTCTCTGTTTTCATTATTAAATTAATAAGAATTGCATTGTAAAATTGTAATAGTACTTTAATATGATGCCATTTTTTATACAAAATTTGCAAAGAAATTGTACAATTTTAACAACATGACATACAGTAGGCCTACAGGCAGTAGCGGTGCCAGGAATTACTCGACGACAGGGCAATGCCCCGAGAGGGAGGGCAACCCCCAACGGCCCCCGACGAACCCGACGAATAGGCCAAGTGCGTGGTGGGCTTGCTCCCGGTTTTCAGTGTGACAAACAGGAAAAAATAAATGTTATTTGCCATATTTTGCGTGCATTTTTCAGCAGTTTGGTGCATTTCGAGGCTTAACTGGACCTACTAGACCCCAATGAAATCGTAAATTTCTCACCGGTTTCTGGAGGGGGGACTGTATCCCCCTAGCCCCCCCACAATATTATCATTTTACGGTGTAGTGTGAAAGATGTTCTGTTAAATAGTTCACTACTTTAACTCCATGTTTTTACATACCAACATTTATGGATTGTCATCTTATGAAGACTATAAATTTGTTATCTTCGTTAAGACGGGGAAAGTAATTGGTTCGCCTGTGCAGACACCTGACTCATTCTACCACAATGACTTGCAAGGTGTTTCAGGAGATATTGGAAGACAAATGCCATCTGCTTCATGCCTACATTGTAAGCACCATTATTGATAAGAGTGGTAGTTGCAAAGCAATATGTAGGAATATATATGTAGGAATACATATTGCAATATACATATTGCAATATGTAGGAATACATATTGCAAAGCAATATGTAGGAATTTTACACAAAAAAAATTGTCAAAAAAAAAATTGTCAGGTTTAGAGACAAATAAATTGCAGTAATACTTTTCTATGTAGAAATATGGTAAACTATTAGGTAAGTCCCTTTCCCTTAAAGGTTTACATAACCATTTCTTCACAACCATGTACTGTTTGTTTAGTATAGGAACTATTAAGTTATACCATTTTTATGCAAAATGGAAGAGTTATATAACATACACGTACTGTAGCACAGTGTAGAGTAAACCTATAAAATAATAGTTCACCAGTTATTTATCATTTCTACTATGTGACACCATTTTGATTTTATTAGGCATTAAATTAAATAAAGTTTTTGAAGGTGTTGTAAAATTAAAGGTACAATGTATACAGTAGTAGCTATAAAACGATGGTTTATCACAGACACAATGAGGAAGTGTTAGTGAAGTAATGTAAGTCACTTCTGTCAAATGGATACAACTAACAGTTTTCACTCAATTTCACATTAAAAATTTACAATTTTTCAAGTTTAGAGACAACTAAATTGCAGTAATGCTTTTCTATTGTAATATAGTAGTGCAGAAATTTGAATAAATAAAAAAAAAGTAATTTACTGTGTTTTTAGTTCCATAGTCTACTACTAGGAGCCTGTTCAGGCAAGAATAAAAGAAAGAAAGAGTGGTATGTCTGTTGGCACAAAACTCTGAAGCAATAACACTGAGTGTGTAGAGACCCTGTAGTCAAGTGTCCACTGAATAAACTGTCACTTAACTTTATTCTCCAAGTTGGAAAAGAATTAAAATAAAAAAGTAAAGTCCACAAAAAGTTTACAAAAAAATGTGTCACACAGTAAAATAAAATAAGAATTTAGAGCTTATTTCCTGTTTACATGCCATTTATCCAGCCTTCTTTCTTTACTGATCAAATATTCTCATCCCATTATCTCAACAAGATCCAATCAATCGTAGCATTAAATTCTTAGGCATACTGTACCCATGTTGCAAGATTTAATTACAACTAGGATGTTGGGATGACACACCCATCCTAAGGATGTAATGGTAGGTGTTTGGAGTTTCAAAGCATACTGAGCTGCCTTGGAGTCTTCAGGAAAACCAACATTTTCTCAAGGAATTTGAATTTTCCTTCAGGTCTCAACTAAGGTAAAATTTCTTATGTAGAAGATTGGGTAATAATAAAGTTTATTTGGTGAATACTGGTGTAATGATCCAATCCGCTCCAACTTTTTTATTTTAAATCAATGGATCGAGCTTGCACTGTACAGTTTGTTTACCACAACTTTGTACCAATTCCAGGCATGGGTGGGAGCAGGCCCGTAACCAGGCACTTCTAAAGGGGAGTTCGCCTTAGGGACCGGTTGGGTCAAGGGGAAATGCCCCTGGGGTAGGGGGTAGAGCCTATCTGAACGCTAATAGTGTGTATTTGGCATATAACTTTATCAATGGTGATTTTAGAAAGAATAGTGTGAGTGCAGTAACTAATACCGACTACAGATGCGAAAATATGAAAAAGAGTTATATTAGTAGGGTGGGGTTCATTTTCAAAGAGGGGTTTGCTGAAAAACGGGGGTTCGTACAAACCCCCAAGAACCCCTCTGGCGACAGGCCTGTGGAGGGGACAAATATTAGTCTAATTTACAAAACTTTAAGTTTATTGCATGGCATCAAGGTCTTGTGTGTTCCAGCGAATCAATATTGTAAAATCCAGGAGTGTGAATTTGCTAATTACAATCTTCAGATGTGACACTCCTTGGTATTAATGATGAAGAGAAGTTAAATATTTGCTAAAAACATTCAATGATGTACTGAAAACTACATAATTCTTATCTTCTATTATTTCAATATGTAGTTGCATTTTTCTGAGAGCCACCTGCTCTCCTAAGTTAGCTCAGTTGGTTTACTGTAGCTGGTAGAAATCACTGTGCTGTGCGCTGAACCATGACTCGCTGGTCCATGCTTCAATTCAACACCACGCGCCACTCTCTCCTTGGGTTTTGACTGGAGGGTCGAAATTCAAGTTAGCGCACCGTCTTTCGGATGCGATGTCAAGTTGTTGGTTCTGTGTACAACATAGGCCATGTGAATGTTAAAGAACGCAGTGTACTCTTCGAAGAAGAGTAGGGGATTGTCTCCCGGTGTACTGCCCAATCACCACCAGAAAGACTCCACAGGAAGTATTTCGGACTTTGGTGGGTTATCCTTGGTGTTGTAGAACACCGAATAAATCAAATCAAATAAAATCAAAATTCTCCTGGCAAAATGTTGTGGTGAGCCGAGGAGAGAAATCACTCCTACTCCTTCCTCAAATGATGGACTGTCCATATTGAACTTTGAGGAATGACACTTTTAAGTCAGTGGCAGCAATACCGGGAGGGGGTGTTGTCGGGGTTGTTACCCGACAATCGAGGAAATCCTGGCGCCGCTACTGTTTGGGTGGCCAGTTAATTACATCATCGTCTTTTATTTACCCTGGTAATACCACTAGGCACTAATTGCGACTGGGGTGAACTTAGAGCCGTCCTCCAAAAGAAAGTGAACCTGTTTCATTGCCATAATTGTTGTCAACAAGCCTAGGTGGCTTTGAATACTACCAATACAATATAATATTTTACCAACTACCATAAAATGTTAGTATCCACCCTACTGTAGATTGTTAGATAATGCTTCCTAGCTTAATAATCTCTAAATTGTCACATCATGCAAGGTTTAAATGATTTTGTGACCTTCTATAGTTCCTTCCTGAAAAGCCTAAAATAACAGTACATTGACAGTTTTAACTCAATCTATGTGTATTCAAGCAATTATATAGCATTGTTCGGTTTAATTCAACCTTACCCAATTGTACTGTAGAGAACTAAAGTGTTGATAAAAATAACCAATACATGGGTTAAACTCTATAGATCCCATGCTGTTTGATCATAAAATTGATTGGCTGTGTATTCACATACACGGTGGCTAGATCCTCTCCAAAGTAAAAGATAATAAATCTGTGAAACGGAACGCACTGTACAGCATGTGTATACCTGCCAACTTTTTTTGGCTCCAATGCGCGAGACTAATCCCACCACCATTACTGTGCCACAACTTCTCCCATTTCGAGTTGACGAGCAAAAAAAACAAAAAAAGAACGTTATCCGACCACTTTTGGGCCATTTCTGCCCAACTTATCGCTGTTTTGTACGCCGTTTTTACCGTTTTTTGCTCTATGTTGTCTCGTCCGGGAGAAAAACTATTGGAATGACTGTTTATGGGTGAGAATTCTGCTAATGCGTGAGAAAAATTATTTATGCGTGAGACGTCAAAAATAGGTTCCAATGCGTGAGACTAGCACATAATGCGTGAGAGTTTGCAGGTATGTGTACATGTATATACTATATGTGGTCACTCATGCATAATAATTGTAAGGTTTATCCACAAGAAGAAGAACAAAAAAAGAAGAAAAGGAAAATGAAGAAGAAACTACTAGTTTTACTACTTAATTTCGTTGTGTTTTGGCCATATCTCATGGCTTTGATTCACTACTACGATGGCGCCCTCTCTTGATGAAGAAAACTTGAGGCCCCCCTATTGAGGGAGGTCTCTGATGAGACTGGAGTAAACCGCTGGCAATTCCAAACAGGGTCTTTGTTTAAACTGGGTTGATGTTGATGTATTTCAATGGCTTCTCTGATGCGGCGTTTCCATTTATCTGGGTGTAGGCTCATGATTTTAAAGCTTTCATCTACTACTTGATTACAATCCACCAAGAAAAAAATGACTTCTTCATCAACCATGAATGATTTTCAGAGGGAATGGCAGTGCTGATTTTTTCTTACTGCAGTATATTCTTGTGGTCAACAACCTAGACTTATACTCATCTAACCATTGCACCACTGACTTTGTTTTGAAAATATCAAATAACTTTTTTTATGATTTCTAAACAAACTTGCAAATATCTCAATAATTCCAAATTAAATTCTGATTTCACCAGCGAGCAGCTTATGTTTAGTAGGGCTAACGGACAATCTGGGTACATATTCTGTACTGTCTAATGAACCTTGTGTATTTTGAGGTTTTTTTACATTAGCGTTCTCTATTCTGTGACTGACATGAATCAGAATTATGATGCGACCGATTTAAATGTGCGACCAAATCGTAGGCTGTGTTAATTGGATTCTGTGATGAGCACATGCATGATATTGTCCTTTCTTGGCCTAATCATTCTAGCTTCGCTTGCAAAATTCAAAATGGTAGTGAGCAAAATTAATTTGTTCAAAGATTGATTTTGTTGTGAACAAATTGATATTGTAGTGTTCAAATTGATTTTGTCATGGACCAAATTGATATTGCCATGATCAAATTGAAATTGTCATGATCAAACTGATATTGCTGTGATCAAATTGATATTGCCGTGATCAAATTGATATTGCCGTGAAGATAAATTATTGTTTAACCAAATTGATATTGCTATGAAGTTATGGGCCACCATAAAGTAAAGGGTAGTGATGCTTAATAAGTATATAGTTTTGATGTGGCCTAATAATTATCAATGATATTAGTTCCAGGCCCACTAACTTAAAGGTGTACAATAGTAACGATTTCCAAATATGACATGATGCAGTTATCTTCAAACTCGAAATAATAATCTGAAAGCTCCACCAATCAACCTCAAGTAAGAAAGTACATACTCCAAGCAATGAGATATATGATGACATAATTTATGTCAAAATATTTAATCCTGTCACTATAGAAGTAATAAAACTAGTGATAAATCTAAATAATGATTATCCCTATATAGTTAGGTACTCTATGTTCACGCTAGGCTCATATTTTTCATAGCCAAAATGGCGAAAGGGTGCTGATTTTTTTTAGCCAAACTATAACTTTTTTAGGCAAATTTTTAAAAACCAATAAAAAATGGCTGCAAAATGGACAGTTTTTTAGATTTTCATTTTTTCAATTTGGCGAAAGAGGTCCTTTGTATTTTAGCCAATTGAGAATTCCAGTAGCCATTGGTGAGAGTGAGCACAGGTACAGCAACTGTAGTACAGTAACACTAATCAAGTAGGAACACAGTGGTTTATGTCGCTCCATCTCATCCCATGTCATAGAGAAATAATGTGTGAAGCACAGATGGTGTTCATGCAATCATTGGTGTGACCTTGGGATACAGTCATTAAAAGGCAGTTTCACCCAAAAAATTACTGTTCATTATATGTTTTAGTTAATCATAAAAAAAATATATTTAGCCCTATTTGGGAATTTTTATGATTTTTTTTTCCCTCTTGAGTCTAATGAATTAAAAAATACAATAAAAATAAACCCTAGATCCATCCTTATTCTTTTACACACACAATACCAAAGTGGGTATTTTTTTATTATCAAATAAAAATGGCTACTTTACACTATATTAAACATCAGAAATGAACATTTTTTGTTTTGCCACAACATAACTTACTAGAGTTTAGCATGGGAAGTTGGCAGTCATGTTCTTGGAACTGAAGTTGGCCAGAATCCAGGGTTCTTACATAAATCTCTTTAAGTCTCCAAAATTAATACAAAGATGTCTCCGAGAAATTTGACACAGTTCCTAAACTTCCGGTAATTCTGACATTAATATTAGCGAATGTTGTTGATGAACAATAAGACAAAATGATGAACAGGGTGTTGAGGTAATTGTGACAAGAATAGTTTATGTGTAACAGTCACACTGCCTGCATACAAAAAGGAAATGTACACTTGTACCTGATGAAATTAAAACTGCTTGTTGAACACATTGCATCATTTTGATTTTTGGAAAAAAAGAGCTCCCAAGTGTCATACACTATTCAATGTGTAAAACCATTGAAAAATGAGATCAAATTCATGTATGCAACGCAACACCAAATTGTGTATTATACAGAATTGAGTACAAATCATGTATTGCCACAAGTAGTCCTAGAGTAGGAGACTATGAATCATTAAAATATCATTATAACTTCCGTTTTAATGTAATTCATACTAAAATTAAAAAGTGTAGGCAGCATATGAAAACATTAGAATGAACCTATGAAAAATGTAGGATAATAATTCCATCTATTCATCACAAATTCATTAATATGGTCTTCTGATGTGTCATTAAATTAGATTGAAGATTACATTATTAATTCTTTGTTTGGTGTTTTCATATTATGGTGTACAGTAAAAAAAGTGTTGACTTAAGATCATGTTAACCCTTTCACTGCGCAGTGTGGGACATGTTTGTAAGGAAGATAGGTGCTTTAAAAATAAAAGGCAAAAAAATACTAAAAGAGATTATTTTGAAATTCTTTTCTTTTTCAAGGTGTTGGCTTACTGTTGAAGGGGAAAAAAGTTGTAATTTGCATAATGATGGCATCATATAATGTCATGACGGCCATTTTGGATTTTTTTTTTCATCAAATCTGAAAAAAAAGGTAGTTTTTCACCAAGAAATTCCTAATGATGCATTTTTTTTACACTGGATCATGATACAGATACATACGATTAATAAAAACATCAAAACTTTGGATCATTTTCATCATTTTATAACAAAACACAAAATAATGTTTTTCGATAAAATCGTAAAAAAACGTAACATTTCCAAAAAATCAGTTTAAGGGTGCATAAATGGAAGGAGATTTTTTTGTTTTAACAAAAAAAATTATTCAAAGTTTATAGGGAAACAGAAGGGGGTGTGTGTAGTATAGGCAAATATTTGTACCGGGCTCACGCCATTCAACAAAATTTGTTTAGCCTGGTAGTACCGGGCCCATGCAGCAGAAGGGTTAAGATGATATTTACGCTAAGCAATTTTGGTAAATCCACACCCTGATCCCCAAGAATGTGTAAATTTTGGTAAATCCACACCCTGGTCCCTAAGAATGGGTAAATTTTGGTAAATCCACACCCTGGTCCCCAAGAATGGGTCAACCATAACATAGTACAGTTTATGAAAGTTTACAAGACATACATTACTATTATATTGTGGCAATGGTTAAGCTGGAAGAAATATTTTTGGCTAATTTAGTTTTAAAATAATTACCCAAATTCAAATTCGATGAGCTAAAAGCTGCCAAAACAGCTGTATAAACTATCAAGTTTTAAAATTCATCAGTTATTTGGTTAATTTGGAATATAAAATGAGCCAAATTCAACTCTGGCATAGGACCAGTCTAGTGGCAGCTTACACACTGATCTGTACTTTAAAGATCATGCCACGCATTTTAAATGGTTTATATTAGTTGTAAAATATCCTTCATATTGGTATTCAATTATCACTGTTTTTTCTGTTAAACTTATAAAAATGACATTTTAGTCAAATTGGCTAAATGAAAATCCCAAAAAACTGTCCATTTTGCAGCCATTTATATCAGGTTTAAAAATGTATAATTTGGCTAAAATAAATTGGCAACCTTTACTCATTTTGGCTATGAAAATATTTACCGTAGCGTGAGCATAGAGTATTAGAAATGGCATTAAAAACATGTTTAAAATTATGATCAAAACTAATGTATTTCTACATTTCTTCTATATTACATAATAATGTTAACTACAACATGCTTATAAAATTTTCTTAAAATTAAAATATGTCATATGCAGGGTGGTTTTTAGGGGAAAGTAAAATATATTAAATATTATTAATATTGTCTATAAAACGAAAATATTTAGCAAGAATTGATCCATTAACACCCTGCTGAGGCCATTTCAGGACATCTAAAGTCTAAAATTTCCCGGGAGCAAGGCCCCC
>JAOTQE010138317.1:0-11786 GCA_025631205.1 Nesometra sesokonis
GTATATATTTTTTCAATAGTTATTTTCCAGATCAATTTATGTGATTGTACATCTTTAATAACTTGTATTAATGTCATTGTGAACTTAATTAAGTACATGCTAAAGATCACATTCAATTATTATTGTGTTTAGATTTCATGGAATTCTTGCATAAAGTTATTAAATTGATCATGTTAAATCAATTTGTTTTGATTGCATTGGAAATTATAGTCTTAGTTGAGTATAAACTTCATGAAGATGATATTGAATTGGCATTAAAGTTGTTGTCATGATCAAGGTTGTTGTTATGACTTGTTGTCACCTTTAAATGACAAAAATATTCTAACCATTATTACAGAATATCTCCAGAGTACATCACATTGACATCATATTTCAATCCGAACCTGTACAGTTGAACCTCCTGTGTTGACACCTCTTGTTATCAGCCACCTCCCGTAAGTTTCTGCAAACATTTCTTTACTTAAAATGAGCCATCACAACAAAACCAACAAGTTGTAGGCAGTGGCGGCGGAAAACTTGGTGGTTTTTACCATTCCTTGCCTCATTTGTTCTTCCTACCTAATAAGTGCATTTGATACCTCTTTTAAGCGGTCACCTCCCATAAATGCCAGAAACCTCCCATAAATGGCAAACACTTTTTGACTAATGTAGATTTTCTGTATGATCATTTACCTGCCATGCTGTAGGTGGCCACTCAGGGAAAGGCCATTATTTTTTGACAATGAATACAAATTTCTATGCAAAATTCTTATACTGTACTGCAATGACTGAAAATCATATTGGAGTATTCTGAATGCCATAAAATGCTGGTAAAAGCACATATAAATAAATGTTTAAAAAGGTTGTCCCTCTATTGACCAAATCCCTTGCAAGCAGCCACCTTCAGTAAGCATCACTTTTCCAAGACCCGAGAGTGCTGCTACGGGGTTCAACTGTATGCTCTTCATCATTATTATTAATGTTATTATTATTAGTATAGTAGTACTATTATTAGTAAGCTTTTATTTGGCGTCCTCTAAAGATCAGAACGCCTAACAATCCATACTTATGCGATTTAATTAAAAAGAAAATTTTTTAAACAACATTTAAATAGAGGTGCCGACTCCATCTCCCGTAATTCGACTGGAAGCGCATTCCAGAGGTGCGGGAAACAGAAAAACCATCATCACTTGCCTTCCTTTTTTTCTTTTTTTTCCCCTTCTTTCTTGTGTTTGTCGTCATATGGTAAATATTTCCTTAAAAACAAGTTGTTGTTTGTTTGTTTATTTCCTTTTCACTAGTTAGCCTTGGCTTATGACACATAGACCCTAAATGAAAAACCTTTCTAAATAATTTATTTTTAAATTACATATTTGTCGATACTAAGCGCTTAGTCCAAAAATCAAAGTCTGATCGTATGATTGAATACTAAAAACATGTCAATGACTTTCGTGCAAAGAAACAGATGCACATCTAAAAGCAAGGTGATGGAGTAGGGTGGTTAAATTGCATATTAAATGTAATGGGGACAGACAGATAGACAGACAGACTGAAGAGAGATGCGCGCATCTAAAAACATATGGTAATGGGGTAGGGTGGTTTTCTGATTGTATGAATGAATACTAAAAACATGGCAATGACTTTTGTGCTAGATTTTCTGTTATTGCCAATGTTCGTTATGTTGACTAATGCTTTTTTTTAAATTGTGTTATATTTCTTAGTTTGATCTTGTAAACTTCCACAAAGTAGATTAAATTTAAATAAAAATCAATTTTCTTCTCATATCCATCTGTTTTTCTATTTGACTCAATCAAAAGTAATACTTTGAGATTCTAAAATCAGGTGCGAAACAAATCAATTTAATATTTAGTAATCTTTTGACGAAATATGACATTTACCAGAACTTGTAGAATGAAAAACCATGGAGACATGCGGTATTTGACCAAATTATGTTAATCAATAAACAAAGACATTTTTATTAAAATAAAATTCAACCGCAGGTGCTGCAATTAAATCTATGAATAAAATTGCATTTACTTTTTAGTTTTCCTGGAAAAATCACTTTTACTTAATAGAAATATAGTTTCTTATGAGGCACCATGTCAAAAACCTTACCCTGCTACAGTTATTCAGTTAAAAGAATTGCTGAAAACATCATGTCAAAAATGTATGTAAAAGTGGCTATCTTCAGAAATAAAACATGATCAGCATGGAAAAATTTTGATTTTTCATATTGTTTATAGTTTTTGTGATTCTATTAGTAATCCCCATGGGTTAAGAATAGGCAGAGCTCCCGGAATTATCAAATTTTCAACTGAAATTCAGTTTTCTCCAGGAAATTCTCCAGATTTTGTTAAAGTTTCACAAGTAAGGCATAAGTTTGCCTATTTTTTTCAACATATTGGTTAAAAGTAAGCAGCTATGAAGTTCAGTAATATTTTGGGGAACAATAATAACATATTTTAGAAGTGAAATGACATGCTAGAAACTATCATTTCATAACAGGAAAGTTGTTGAGCTTATTAATAAGGGTACTTGTACACACATTTCAGGAAGCGGTACCGGTATAGATATTAAAAATAATGGTAGGACGACCACAAGTAAATCTCCAGGAATTCTGTTTTCCAACTTGGGACCTCTGGAGTAGGGGGTTATTATAAGATAAAATAAGAAGGATAATAAAATGGATTATTAATAGAGGGTTACTATTAGAGTAGGAGGTTATTATTATGAGATAAACTTTTAGAAAGAGTTATATTAGGGTTACTAATAGATTAGGTAAGGTAAAGGTAGTCCCATATTCAATACTGAACATGGCAAATGGGTTACTACAGTTGAACCTCCCTGTGCGGACTCCTCCCGTAAGCGGACACCTCCCATAACGGACACGAATTAAAAGACCCGTTTGTTCTTCCTATCTAATCAGTGCAATTAGTACCTCCCGTAAGCGTACACCTGCTGTAAGCAGACTTTTTGTATGTTAATTTACCTCCCATAAGCGGACATCTCGGAAAATGTTGTGATTTTTCTGTAAAACGAATAAAAATTTCAGTACAAAGTCGCCATGGCGGAGAATCAATTACTGAACCAATCTTTAAAAAATGATAAACCATATGTAATAAAATAAATAATTGAATAAAATATAATATAATTTATTGAATGTGGTGTCTAGAAATTAAGAGACCATTTCTGTTGAGAATGTCATGAAATGTGAGACTTACAAACGTATACATAAGTTTAGAACTTTAGCCCTCTATCGGCTGCAATTCTCGTAAGCGGACACCTCCTGTAAGCGGACACTTTTCCTGGACCCGAGGGTGTCCGCTTACGGGAGGTTCAACTGTATTAGAAGCTTTATGGTATTAGTGCATTTCCTTTCAGATGAGATGTTAGACATCAGTACTGTCTACATTATGGCGCATGTAAAAAAATAAAACTGTGAACATGGTAGATAATGGTAGTGACAAGGTAGATAAAGGTAGTTAACAGGGTTAACTCTATAAAAACTACCATGTCAAGGGATACTACCTAGGATATGGTCAGCAATGCTCTACAAGTATACATAGGAAAATACAGCAATTATTTAGAATAAACCCTTAATGCATTAATAACATCAACAGACAGGATAATTATATACTACCTTACTAGGTAGTTCTCTGTGGTACTAGGTAGATCTTCCCAGTAATTTAACATGGTAGATCTACCTAGTTGGAGGGTGTTATTTTTTTCAAAGGGCTATGCTCACTCTAACCAATCGCTGAGGCTGGTATTCTCGAAAGCGGACTAACTTTAGTCCAGGACTGGTGTTGTCAAAGGTTTCTGACGTTTATCCAGTTATAAAACCTGGACTAAAGCATTCTAAATTTTGTCTGCCAAGGGAGGAACCAGGTTTATGGATAATCTAGGATCAACTAGTGCTTTTCTAGGGTTAGTCCTGGACTAACTTTCAAGAATACCAGCCAAGTCGTCAATGGCTACTGGAATTCTCATTTGACTAAAATAAAAATGACCTCTTTCGTCAAATTGGCTAAATCAAAATCACTATTTGCGGCCATTTTTATCGATTTTGTATCATTTTTAACAATTTGTCTAAAGAATTTATAATTTATCTAAGAAAGTCAGCAACTTTTAGCCAGTTTAGCTAAGAAAAAATTGACCCTAGAGAGAGCGTAGTATGGTAAAGCATCTATTTTAAGTACCCCACTGTACCAAGGGGTATTTGTAAACTGGACATTTCATAATTTAGATCCCGCACCTAATTCCTACCTTTACGCTGTTTGAGCGCCGATTATATCATTGTTTACAGTACATAGCCTGTGATTAATACTCCTAAATATACTGTATGTCTACCAAATGCATGCCTCAATTGTGTGAGAATGAACAGGTTTTACTGCCATTGCATGATTTATTTTAATGTCAAAAATCAATTTCAACATTTTATTTGTTCACTGATGAATGAATATATATATGAATATATTTCATGTCATTCGTAAAATCAGCGGTTCGTAAAATCAGTGTTCCTAAAACAGACGCTTTAGTGTAATTCCACTTTGGAATGTAAAACTCCTTTCACACAGAACTGTAAACTGGGAATATTGTGGTAATTCACAAATGTCAGCTTTTGTGTGAAAGGGTACTTTCCTTTCAATGCTGGCACAGTGCCAGCATTCGTTAGACCATCTCAGACCCTAGACATATTGCTGTTATATTACTGTCACTGCCTTAGCCCGGATGTGTATGAAAGGTTCCAAAGTGTAATGCCTGGTTACGCAGTGACGCATAACTAAACAAAGGTCAAAGTTGGGAGTCTCTATTATTAAGACTGCCAATTTTACGCCTTTCGCTTGGACGCTTTCACACAGGTGACCCTTATATTACCGGAGTTTGACCTTCTGTGTGAAAGGTTTAGACTGGCAATAATGCCGGCATGGTTATGGTAAAATTGCAGTATTTTCTGTGTGAGAGGGGCTTAAGTTATCCACTGTTGCTTACAACACAAAATAAATCAAATCAAAACTTCAAATCCAACTTTGTTTTTGTATAGGGCAGAATTTATTTATTTTAAATATCTTAATACTGACATCTTTAAGGAGTATTTTCACTGAGAAAACACAACAAATACATCCGTCCACAAACTGGAAAAGTCAACACCGACTTTATATGTTTTACTTTTAGTATTTACCAAGGAATACCTTTTTAACAATTTTAAATAAATAAAAATATAAAACCTCTCTGAAACTTCAAGGTTTTAATGTTTTTAATTTAATCATTTATATAAATCTTATGTAAACAAGATTGTCATAACCATGGAGTTTTATATAGCAAATCTGGAGTCTGTAGTGAGGAAAATTACCATGTCTTTCTTGGCACACTTAAGGAAGGCAAATTATGTGCGCATGTGATGCTTAACTATGGTGTGCAGTTTCTGCCTACTTGAGGAGATTTATTGTCGGCACCTTAGTTGCAGCTCCCAAGTCTCTAGGATTGTCGTGTATTCTACAGGAATTTGACTCACACATGCCCTCAAGAATTTTAATTTTTTTCTCTAGAAATTTAGTTTTTCTACAGTAGATTAACCAGGTTTTATGAAAATTTCACACATTTTAGAGCATACATTTTAATAAAAAATATAGGTAGCTATAAAGTTGTTAATTAAATTCTTTCGGTTCTAAAAATATAATTAACGAATTGTGGAGCTTATAAGTAAGGGTACTTGGGTACACACATTTAGGAAGGTTCATTTTGGTGTTTGGACGACTGTAATGATATCTCCAGGAAATCTGTTTTTACAACTTGGGACCTGCATATGGAATCAAGTCAACCCACCCAGTCAGGTGATCTGGTTTTATTTTTAGTGTCATTATTTAAATATTCCAGACTTTCTATATTTTCAATTCCTTTGATTTTAACTTAGCCATCACACACAACCCAGTTATAAACAATTTTCATTGTGAAGTAAAGAACATCTTAATATAGGATCTGTGGTCATAGTTAGTACATCATCATTTTTCCACTTTCAGTACTTCATATTGGGACATAAGTAATACATTGGTAAAATAGGGATTCTCACTCAAGTCCTGCTATATAAAACTATATGGTTATAACAAATCTGTTTATGTTGAGTTTAGATACTTTAGAACGATTTACTAATTTATAAAGAATAATACAATGTCAATAAGGGATCCTGTCAAAATTATCCTTCTGAAGTTACTGCAGTAATTCATTTACAACAGTATTAGGGACCATGTTAATATTATCCTGCTGCAGTTACTGCAGTAATTCAATTACAAAATCATTATTTTATAGACGAAATGAGAACTACTGAAGCAACATGTTGAGATGAGACCTTGTGTGTCAATGGAGTTACCAAAGAAAAAATAATGGCACTGATTACTGCAGTAACTGCAGTAGGCTAAATAGCAATAGATTACTGCAGTAATTGCAGTAGAATAGTTTTAACATGATCCCCAATAATTAGGCAGTTTATAACACTTGTTTAAGCTGGTCTGTTGTTTAATACATTACTTCACTTCATAATGTGATTTTACCTTTAGTCCATTGGTGTTCGTTATGGGTGTAACAATAAGCACCCGGGATTTCCAAAATTATTATCAGATTTTGAGGGGCGCTGATTTGAACAAGGCCCATTGTCAACCAAGGTGTTTAAACTTCAGATTCTGCTAATGGGAAATCATCAAGACTTAATGACAATACTAGAGTGCATACTGTAATTTATAACTTTGCATAGAACAGACTTTGAAGGCTGTGAATTCTACAAATTTAAGTAGTGCCTATCTGAAGTAGTAGTAGCGCTTGTTCAAACGGACCTCTTAAGGACAATTTTACTTTTTCAGTATTGTATGAATCAAGTCTATTTGTGAGGTACACCATCACAAAGGGCCAAATATGGAATCGTTATTCATTAGGTCACCATGTCGTATATAAACTTAACGTTAGGCTATCCTGTTATATTTGTTGTAATGGGATTAATTTCATTTTTTTACACAAACCTTTCAGAATCTTCATTGATCAGTAGGCTATTGGTTATGTAAGTATCCTTTGGTTCACTCCAGTTTAATGAGGTGTTAATAGTTTTAGAACTACTCTACCCTTTGAAAAAAAATAACTCAGTTAACTTGGTAGATAATGCTAGTAACAAGGTAGATAAAGGTAGTTAACATGGTTAACCCTACCATATCAAGAGATACTACATAGGATATGGTCAGCAATTCTCTACAATTATACATAGGAAAATATAGCCATTATTTAGAATAAACCCTTAAGGCATTACTAATATCAACAGACAGGGTAAATGTATACTACCTTGAATAGTAGTTCTCTGTGGTGCTAGGTAGATCTTCCTAGTAATTTAACATGGTAGATCTATCTAGTCAGAGGGTGTTCTTTTTTTCAAAGGGTAGAAGCATAAGCTAAGGTATTACGTAGTAGTTAACACTGTGAAGCTAGATAGTTCTGTTTAATATAAAAGTAATCGTTTCTTGTATTGACAGCTCATTCACTGTCTATGTTAATACTTGATTCTATTAACCAGAACACTTTACATAACAGGTGTTTGCAAAGATCTAAGCTAATGTAATAACCATACATCAATCAAACATGAAATATGATATAGGGGCGGAGATATGCAAATTGCATGAAACGTCTGCATTTTTTTAACAGTTATAAATTTGTTTTACACTGGAAGTTTTTAATATAATTTTTCTATTTCCTTGGAAAAGAGTCAATATGTTGCTGTAGGGAACATTTATTATTTTTTAAATTGTTTTACCTATTCTTGTAAATATAATATTGGGGAAGAAATTTGTACATTACCTATCATTATTTTAATAATTTTTTAACAGCTAGGAAAAGATTTTTTTTTTCACACAGGAAGTTTTTAATAATAATTTTGCCATTTCATTGAAAAGAGTGTCCCTATGTTGATGTAATTTAATCTTTCACCTTTCATTTTTAAATGATCACCTTATTACCTATTCTTTATGATAATTTTTGAAAAACAAAATACAAATTCAGAATATTCGCATTATATCAGATATTAATTATTTAAAAAGAACTTACATATTTACAATTTTTTTTTCATTTTTTGTTTTAATCATTTTCTCTGGATTTTAATAATACAGTATAAATATTAATTAAATATAAATTGTATAAATATCCATGTCAGGAAACATTTAATCGCAGGTTTTAGATATTTTTCATAATGAAGTGCATATTATATTACTGACTACTTAAACAGTTTTCAACATTTTCTCAGACTTCTTGTTCTCTCTTACATTACCCCATTCCCCATTTTTCTCTACCCTGTCAGTTAAAGTTGTTTAGATACATTTTTAATCCACATCATTTAAGGTATATTTAGATTCACGACTTAAGCAAGGTGTAAGCAAATCCAAGTCGTAACAACCAAGTTGTTCGGATAAAAGGTGTAGAACAAGTCATAAGTAAATTTTTTTAATTTCCACCAGTGGATAGCCAATGACGAGTCATCTATAATTGATTGGCCCATGCAGACTAACTGGTCAATGTGTGACACAGGGTCAAAGTTATTAAAGTGTATGAGGCGTAGCTCGCTTACGCTAATCTGGTATTTGCAGAAACGACATGCTACAATCCGGATTAGTAAACTTACATTAATTGCCGGCTAGTTGACACATTAATAACATCGGCCATGTATGTTACACTTCACTTAATCATGTATTCTGAACATACCCTTAAATAATGTCATAATAAAGTGCATAATTTCATTTCTGACACCTTAACAGACATAACAACGTCCTTCCCCCCTCCTTACTTTACTCCACACCCATCATCTCCCTCCCTGCCAGTTAATGTTTCTAGATATCATAACATTTTACATCTAAGATTGGTGGGTGGGCATTAAGAATGAAAAATACTTTTAAATAACTTCTAAAATGTACTCAATAACAAATCCTTCAAAGCTTAAGAAATTTGTATATATATAAAGTCTATATAATTTATGCAATTTACTAAAAGTTTTTGTAACTATATTTAAGATGGGCGCAGGCCATCTCGTCCAGTCCTACTAAGTACCAAACGGAACCAAAGTAGATAAAATGAGAGCAAAGAGTGCAGACTGTACTTACTTTAAATATCCAACCAAGTTGGAGAATAGTTAACAACATTCATTATCATTAGAATTTAAGTTAAAGTGTAGATTACATTAATTTATATTATAATTCTGTATTTTCTAACCATGAGACTCATTATTTGGTGGGACCTCACATTTTTGCTGTAAAAATTGGTTGGTAAAGTAAAAATAAGTATGCACTGTTGGTTTTTAACATTTATAGGCCCATTTGATCCCGTCGTGTACTTAGTGGGACCTGTCTTGTCTGCTACCATTCAACACTAATGCTTAAAAGCCGTTATACTACAAAGATACTCAAAATTTTACATACAAAATACTTACATCATAACATTATTATTAATAATAGTATAGATCCATAGCTTTACAAAATGTAACTTAAAAATGTATCGTCACTTGAAAAATGACAAAAAATATGATTTTGATAATTTTGAAGATTTTGGAGAGATATGTAAATTAACCTAAAAACTATTATGAATAGCATGGTTTTTTTTTTCAATAGATATTCAACACCATGTATCACCCTGAATGTAGAATTTTTATTTCCACAAAATATCTTCAAAACTGTATAAGCCTTTAACTTCTTATAATTTGTTATTTAAAAAAAAATTAATCATTCTCATTATCTTAACGTTCATGTTATTAGAGCAATTTAATTTCACAATTAATATTGACCATTTTTGGTCATTTTCAAGTGACAATACATCTTTTTAACTAATCTATTTACCACTGCAATATCAAACTTGTTTATTTGTTTGTATTTTGATCAACTTCAAAAATAGTCTGAATACAATGATGCATTTTTTTCAATATTATATTTAACTTACAATGGGCATCAATAATTTATACAACCTGCCAACCTTTATGCATCCATTTTGAGTCCCTGTTCATCAATTTATAATATGGCAATCCGTCTATTTTGCATTAACCACTGCAATGCCAAATAAACTATTTTAAAATTAATATACAATAACTAGAAATTGTGGAAAATAGCAAATTATGTTTAGCATTAATGACAATAGGCTTATGTATTGTGGTGTAGAGATTTTTTGCGTTAATCTAATCATATAAATTACGAAAGTGACCATAGCATATTTTTTAGACGGAAGTTATAAAACCATCTATTGCCTTATTTGGTAACAAATTAACATAAATTTAAATATACATAAGCCATTCCAGTTGAGTTGGATTTTTCTTTCAACAGTTTTTGAAATTTGCATACTCTTTCATATGTAATTCGGTTATTTTTTTCGGCCAATCCCCATCTCAACTATAAACAATATTACAATAGAGAATTCACACACTTACTCTCTCCTATGTATTTGGCTAAGAGCTGTCTTTCTTGAAAAAAGTAACCACCAAGTCACCTAACGTTTTTTTATACCACTTTATTTTTTGCTAATGCCGTTGTAATTTTTGTTATACTATAACATCTTTTTTGCATTTAAATAATATGCGCATATTTTATCAAGGTGGTTAAAAGCCCCAGGAAAATAACTTATTCACCGGGACTTTTGTTCCAAATAAGGATTTGGAAAAATTTAATTAAGCAGAAGCTCTCTGTGCTGGGAAAAGGTTGCCAGAATCTTGCTATTTTTATTTCGGCATATTTTACCTAATCCTATTTACAGATAAGTTCAAATGTGACAACATTCTGGCAAACACATAAAACCAGCAATTCAGCGATTTAGAATAACGCTTTCAAATAAAAGAACCGATATATTGTTCTTGCAAGTTCAGTGCTTCAGTATTTTTTAATTGTCCCTTAAATTATCCTTCCTTTAACACTCATTACGTCGTTCCTTCCTCTGATATTTACGGATCCGCCTACTCCAGTCATCCTGCCATGGGATTACCACGCTTTTATCGTCGATAACGAGTCTGTTGTCTTTGCTACTCATATTACCAAGAATCAAATAGTATCTATTGAGTCGCATCTTCGGACATTTGCATGCTAAATCCTTTTTGCTGATGTAGATAGCCAAGTCACCGCGTCTCATGCGTGTTTGGCCCTTCTTGAAGATTGTTATTACATTAATCGTAAATTTGACCCATTCTCCCATGTTCTCTCTTGACAGGATATGCGCTTGAATGGCTGTAAAATAAAATATAAATAATTTGAATTAAAATAAAAATTTTAATTACAATTTTTCAATGAGAGTTGATAAGAATTACAATAGTTGAAAAATATGTCAGGTGTGGATTCATAATTATAGGAAATTGGAAATAGGACCCATGTATTGTTCTTGCAAGACTTAGTTCCCAAGTGAATATAAATGTAACAGTGCCCTCTATTCAGTTTGGTGTACATGGTTGAATAATTGGTACTTTATAACAACATTTTTGGGGCTGTCCATAAATTACATAACACTATTTTTTCCCATATCAAAGACCCAGCTACCCCCCCCCCACCTGTAACACATTGTACTGTTGTAAGACCTCTCAATATTATGTAATAACTAAAAACATTGTCTACCAAATTAGCTTACAATGAGGATTTACGAGTATCATTTAATCTGAAGAAAAATACCGGAGTAATGTTCAACAACAATCTAATAATACATCATAATGTTATACTTTACACAGTATTTTTACTGTTTTTTTTTCTTTGTAAATTACCAGATTTTAAATATAACTAATGTATGTACAGTATCAATATTGATATATTTAATTTAGTTTA
>JAOTQE010138328.1:0-11785 GCA_025631205.1 Nesometra sesokonis
AAGCTCATAATCAGGATTATAATTTTGATATCCTGACATTGATAGCAGACGTCAAAAAGATCGTAAAAATCAGGACTGCACTCAGCACAGAACCAAGCCGTATAACCGTCAGAACAATTAGTGCCATTAATATTTCCACCTGGACAACTTTCACTTTGTGGACACTTGTGGATTGATGGCAGGAATCCGTCATACAATGTATCATTTAACGTAATAGGTGATTCGAGGTCAAATTCAGAAAGAGTTAGGTTCTGGATAAATTGGTGGTACTTTTCTAAACTTCGGACTCCATTTGAAAAATCCCACGACCACCAGTAACCGGGATTCAGTTTCCAGTAACCTCCTGAGCAGTCAACACCTTTGGGACACGGCCGGCATTTGCCGTAGCAGTACGTACGATGAAAATTATCTAGGCAGGGACAAGCTTCAAGATCAGCCTGCACATCTGTGTTAGTTCCAGACGGACATGAGCGACATTCGATAATAGAACCAGCTCCCAACTCAGGAGAGAACGTTCCATTTGGACAGCGTTTACAATCTGTAAGGTAACTCCCTGTGTCCACAAATCCTCGTTTATCTTGATAGTAGCCACCTAAAAATGAACCATTATTAATTTAAATTTGACATAAACAATAAGAGACAATGTGTAGCAGGCTGACCTGGAGGAGTAGAGCCATGATTGAAGGAAGAAGATGAAGAGAGAAAAAGATAGTCCGGCGGCCAAACGCGAGACCCTGACATCGAGTACATATAAAGTTTTTCTTTATATTCTGAATGATGAGGTCGCATGGTCCCCAAATCCTGTTTTTGCCGGCGCGTAACTGTTGGGAAATTTCTGTTAGGGGGCGTTTTACAAAATGGCCGCAAGTAACTTTGTACCCTCTATACCCTGGTAACCACTGATCGTAGAGAATAGATTTTTATTTTAAATTGTTTGCAACATGCATGTTCCTATTAGCTGTAATAGAAACGTTTGTCCAAAAATGACCGGAAGTGCCATTTCTGGCCGATTTGATCTTTGACCCCATGTCAGCATATCTCCATAACCACTGGGTGCTTAGATTCGAAACTGGTCCCAAATCGTTCAGGACATGCAAATTTATATTCACCTTAATGAGAAATATTTTCAAATAATGATCAGAAACAAACTTTATGACCTTTGACTTAATCATTTTTAATTAACCATTAAACTTAATTGTAAAGTAGTTATTTTATCACTATTCATATATAAATTCACTCTTGGATCTTTAAATATTGTTATTTAACAATAAAATATTTATAACAATATAAGGAGTAGTTCCAGTCGTTAATATCACACCTTTTGGTATGCGAGTTGCAAATATTTATACTATCATGGATAAAAGATTTGCGGAGTCGCATAGTTTTGTTGAGGTAAGTGTTTAGCTAAGTCCAGATCTATTATACGAAAATAGTTAATTAAGATGAATTTTATCATTCATAATGTTCAACAGTAGAAATTACTTTTTTCTCATATAATGATTTAAAATCAAAACTTTCAACTCCAATTATCTTACTGGGTCTTTTCCAAATTTTATTATTTATCTTTGTCTTTTGTTAACAAATTTTGATAAAAGCATATAAAGCAAAAGGTCATGACACGACAAATAACAGATTCGAAGAACAGTTGAATTAATGCATTATTAATGCCTAAAATTTTCATTTTAGGTACGAATTAAAGCCGCTGGTTTGCTTTTGAGTACACTTTCACACACACACACACACACACAAGAAATATCAAACTTACATCCTACATATTTGTACTAGTTAACTTGTTCGATTTCTTTACAATTTATGGTGACAGGATTTAAACAATTATTTTTTATTCTAAAATCATTAATTAATTATTTGTCTTATCTTTATGTTAAATTGAGATTGCTTTATTTGCACCGGTTAAAAAAAGTAAAATATTATGTCGATGTACCTCTTCATTGTCATCAATATCACCAGAAATAAAACCTGAGATTACAGAGTCGTCTGTATACTTTAACATGCAACATGCTTTAGAGTCGATTCTATAATTAAGTGAATAAACTAAACAAGACTGGAAAGATGACGCACCCATGATTGTATGGTCTTGGCGGCAATCGAACCAAAAGTGTGTCCTCTTTAAAATAAGAAAATATCCTCTCTGGTTATCCCTGAGGTAAAAATGTTATAGGCGTTTAAATGCGACGCCTTTTTGAATTTTAAGATGACCGAGGTAAAAGGTAATTGCGCACTGAGCATTTAATTCCATTGCATGAATGTCAAAAAATGTCTAGTTTTAGAGTTATAAGCCATTTTGTGGTATCCACGTGGTTCACAGGTTAAAGGTCATATTTTGACATCCGATAAATACTATTGTGTTTAGTTTCCTTATAAATCTTGTTTGATTCTAATGAATATCGAAATTATAGTCCTTTAAAACAATAATATTTCTCTGTTGGGGAAATTCCAATGGAAAATTAAAATGGTTAAGAAAGGAACTGTAAGTATCCATTCTCATGCGCCACCATGGCTGGTTCTATTGAACAAAACATATTTTTTATGAAAACATGTGTGTTATATGTCAACATAAACAATTTATATTAAATGATGAGACACTGTAACTGGTTGTTGAAGGTCTACCAAATCTTATTAAATTTAGTGAAATGCTTGATGTCGTTTTCCTTCTCAACTACCTTCAACAACAAATTAGCTCAAAACCTTATGGAAAAGTCCTGGTCCATAAACAATGTCGACGTGCATTTATAGATGTGAAGAGAATGAAGGGACTGGATGAAGAAGAAGAATTGGATTCAAAAAACGGAAACTGCGATCTGAAAGAGAGCCATTCCAATGGTTCTCAAAAATAAGTTTCTTCTGCAATCTGGAAGTGAAGGTCGATAGTCGACATCCAGAACGGGATAAGTCTCGAATTGTTCGTACCATACCATTTCGAGAACAAGTTCTTACTAAGTGTCGGGAGAGACCGGATACATGGGCTAAAGAAGTCGAGTTTCGCCTCCAAGCCTGCATTGATGTTGTAGCAGCTGAAGCAGTTTATCACAAATCATGTTGTTCTCAATTTTACTCTTACAAAGGAGTGTGTTCTGTTAAAGAAGTTTCAAAACTCACTGGTCGGCCCGAAATTCTGAGTAATTTAACAAGTTATGTGAATGGCTTGAAGGAGAGTCAGAATTATATACTCTTGTAGAACTTAATTCAAAATTGGTTGAGATTTCTGGTAGTATTTAAACAGAAACTAATTGATCAATAAAAGAACTTTGTATTTTTTGCAGAAGTAGATGGACGACATAACGTTGTTTGTTTCAGAAACATGGCAAACTTCATTATAAACGAAAAGTGGTACGAAGATAAAACAGAAAGAATTATTCTGCAAAGATTATCAAGTCAAAAATCAGGGAAATGTCGCATTCTAACAATTTTTATCTAACCACTGACGACATTCGAAACGGTGTAGAATGGCTTCCTCATAGCCTTCAGATTTTGATGAAAGACCTCATATCTTGTAAAACCAAAGCAGCATCAATTGGACAGTGCATCGTTCATGCAGCCAGAACCCGTTGTATGATTCCACCATTACTGTTCGGTTTGGGTGTTCAAATTGACCATGGGTACGATTCTAAATGGCTTATTATTAAACTTGCAAGGCTAGGGTATTCAATATCTTATGATGAAGTGACTAGATTCAAGCAATCAGTGGTTCATATAGAGAAATTTGATGATATAATTCCTTGTTATCCAGACTGTTTTACCCAATGGGTTGTTGATAACGTTGATCACAACGTTGCAACTTTAGATGGTCGTAATACATTCCACGGAATGAGTGTTATTGCAGTGTCAAAAAGTTGTTTTAGACTCGTTCGTCAGGTAATACCAAAAGCAATTGAACGACGCAAGAGTATACAAGTTAAGATAGTTGTGAAAAACAAAGGTATTCCCATTAAACCGTATGAAGAACCAGAGGTTCCGGGACTTTCTTCAGTTGCTTTCAAACCTTTGATTGAGCTGCAATTTTCATATGTTCTTCCAACTTCATTAAGCATTGATACTCCTTGGCATTCTGGTTGGTACTTTATCCACTCATCCAGTCCACGACCCAAATTTTCTGGATATATGCAGGATATATTTATCGGTAGCCATCCACCAAAGTCACGTATATAGGTGTTACCAATCATCGACTTAAACCCTTCAGATGAAAGTTGTATTTACTCAACTTTACTATATATACAAAGTCAAGCCGAGATGCTAAACATTCCAACACCATGTGTAACCTTTGACCAGCCGCTCTGGAGAAAAGCTGTCGAAATTATTAACGCTGAATCTTTAAATATAGTGTGTAGATTACGTGGATTTTATACTATGATGAGTTTTTTTTAGGCAGTATCAGTAAACTGGTGGAAGGGTCGAACTTGTTCAAAACTGTTTATGGTACAGATACTGTAACACATGATTTCTGGCAAAGCCGTTTCAAGAGTTCTAAGAGGACATTTCCTAGTACAAGCTGTACACATGGTGTGACTTTCGAAAATTGAGAATCTAGTAGCAATGCAAATATAGATGAGTGTGAAGATGAGTGTTAATATGAATGTGAAGAAGCTTTTGATTGCTGTTCAGAATTGCAGGAAGATATCCGTTTTGATGACCTTGAATGCGACTTTGAAGACTCCACGAGGAAAATAAGCGAGGCCAAAGTAAAAGAGCTTAACAATTAATAATAAACTAATAATATGTGATATTTATATAACACTTATTGCGAAGGCCTCTAAGCGCTTCACAATTATTACCCCAGTCATTGGAACAAACACCTATGGATACAATCCATTCCATACTGTTGCAGCCGTAATCAGCGCATATGGCATTTGTACCTCCCGGGTACCCACTTATACTCCTGGGTGGAGAGAGGCAACGTGGATAAAGTGTCTTGCCT
Source organism: Nesometra sesokonis (assembly GCA_025631205.1). NCBI lineage: Eukaryota > Metazoa > Echinodermata > Crinoidea > Comatulida > Antedonidae > Nesometra > Nesometra sesokonis. The sequence continues at coordinate 4,934 of JAOTQE010138328.1, forward strand.
AGGAAAACAAACAGCCGACCAGAATGAGCCTCAAGCCACCGACCTCGTGATTGGAAGCCCGAAACACCACAACTGCGCCAATTACTATGATCAAGTGAAGAATCATTAAAATACATTGCAAAGTATTCATGAATCGTCTGCCCTCATAAAATTGGAAGGAATCATGGAATCTTTTAAGTGCCAGAAGAAGAAATGTTCGAAAATAGCAAAGTTGTGGCTGACTTACATGGAGTATGCTGATACATTAAAGTTGTTATTCGTGCAGAGAGGACTGGAAACTGGAATATGCATATCTTCGCAGTTAGTCGTATGTTAAACATTTTTGCTTTTACTGGTCATTTCAACTATGCAAAAAGCGCACGTCTATACCTACAGTGCTTCCTTCCAATTATCCCTGGTTATATACTAAATTTTCAGATCTTGGTTTCCATACAGTTCGCCAAAGTTATCGATATTGGGCCGGCATTTTGACAGACCTGATATCTGAACAAGTAATGATGCAGTATATAATGAGCCGCGGAGGGCTAACTAGACACAGTAAGGTTGTTATGGATATACATCATAAGTGTGCGGAGGTACATGAAGCTATGACTGATGTTACAGGACTTGTCCAAAAAAAAGCTTTGAAGAACATGTGGAGTTGGGAAGTGCCCGCTGTAATAGAGATTTTGATGATTTAAGTACATTCTTCAACTTGCTTGTCAACATGACCCCTTTGATGAAAAGAAGTCTGAACTAAGATCATTATCTACTGGATTATCTACTGTTGACGGTGATGAAGTAAACTGCGACCGCGCTGGGGAAGTTGAATTTTCACTTCAAGAGAAACTTAACAACATCAACCAAGTATCGATGAAACGTAGTGAGATCATCCGCACTCTAATTCATTTGGAAACATGAATCAAAATAAGTCAACAGACAGTACACATTGATCCACTTACTCTTTATTCAAGACTATTTGTGCTTCTGGAACGACGTGAAGACACAGAACCTTACTTTAAATATGAGCTTACACCATTCTTACATCTCTATTCAGGGATTTTGCAATGCGTAGACCCAATAAGGCTGTTTTGTCCAAAAGTTTTAAAAATGGTATAGCCACTGTGACGGCAGCAAAAGACACAACGTATGTTTTAGATGGTGGGGCCTTGCTGCATTATTTTCGATGGGCGCCTGGAAAGAAATACGGAGAAGTGATAAACCAATACATTTCTTTCGTGCATTCAAAGTATAGAGTTTGTATCGTCGTTTTCGATGGATATGATAGTGGGCCATCAGTCAAAGATAATGAGCATCAGAGGAGGGCTTGGAAGGCTTCTGCAGATGTTCAGGTTAGTGATGAAATACGAGCACATGGAAATCAACAACTGTTTCTTGCGAATGAAAGGAACAAGTCCCAATTTATTACTTTACTGAGCAAATACCTCATATTGGAGGGACATTTCGTTATACAGAGTGACAGCGATGCAGATACAAACATTGCTTCAGCAGCCATCGATCTAGTTCCATCTCATAAGCATTATACAGTAGTAGCAGATGACACCGACGTCCTTATACTTCTGTTATATCACTGGAAGAAGGACACGGCTGATATTCACATGCGGTCATAACCAAAGAAATCACAGAAGACACCGTTACAAAGTTGTAGAGCAGTTGAATATTGATGTTTTAAACCACCTTCTAGAGAGCTTGCAGCAACCTCTTCCAAAATGCGTCCCGAGCGGCCACCACCTACAGAACAAGCTGCATTCTACCATAGCCTCAGGGTGCATCTACAGGTTATAGTGTGAAAAAGTCTTGGAGTTTCTAATATGGATCCAAATAAATGGGGCTGGATGGTAGAGAATGGTATAAAGACACCTGTAATGACAGACATAGCACCAATTTCAGATGATCTACTTATGTATGTGCGGTAGTAAGTGTAAGGTATCTTCAATAAATCCGTGTAGTACCAATCTCTGTTCCTGTCGGAAAAAGACTGAGCTGTGTAACTGCTTTTCGTGGTTGTCGAGGGGAAGAGTGTAGGTACTGAAATTAATTTGGATTCATCTCTTAGATACAATTTATGATTTGAAACAAACATTTGAGATACTGCTGGTATATTTGATACTTTTCAAAGTCTTCTTTACAATATTGGTGTTATGTATTTAAATGACATAAATTGAGTTTAAATAGATGCAGTATTAATAATAGGCCTATATGTTTTATTTGTTTAAAGCTCATAATTTTACAATTTTTGAAATCGAATATCTAAATATTTATAAAATATATACTTGTCATTTAAAAATGTTTTAAAACGATACCAAGCACGATGATATATATCGAAGGTCAGTATATGATGTTTAACCTATATTAAACCACGTGATACCAAAAAATGGCTTATATCTCTAAAACTGGTCATTTTGTTTACATTGGTGCAATGGAATTAAATGATCTGTGCGCAATTACTTTTCATATGACACCCAACATGACCATATTTTGTGTGATACCTCGGCCATCTTTAAATTCAAAATGGCGTCGCATTAAAACGCATATAACGTTTTCCCCAGGGAGGATCGGAGAGGACCTTTCTTATTTTAAAGAGGATGGTTCTATTGATGCCAAGAAACCTTTGTTAACCTTTTTCCCGGTAAGTCTATGAAACAACCATACTATGAGGGATACCGACATTTACTATTTTATTGGACGATTTGTAGTCACCAATTCTCACACATTGGGTCTTGATTTTAGAAAATCAAAGATCTATTTGACAAGTACATTAGTAATTTCCATATCTAACAGTCTAGTAGCAAGCAGTTCCGGCACAATAGTGTAAAAAGAAATAGAAATATAAAACAAATAGTGATCGTACATATGTTCTCGGTTTATCTAGATGTTTGTATGTATTTTGAATGTAAATTAGAATTGCATCCTCAACGCTTCTATTTTTTGATATGCGAACTGAAGTGGATCCATTATTTGCTTCATTGTCATTTATCATAATATTTGTTATTAATCTTTCAAGACATTTAACAATATTTTATATTATTGTGATAGGACGATAGTCATTTGGAAGTTGGGGTTTGGCAATTTTTGGATTTGGACGAATAATTGACGTTTTCAAAATAGTAGGGACTATTCCTTCCAGAATACTAGGATTGAAGAGTTTAGTGAAGATAGGACCAAGTTCTTGATGAGATAGCCTTATAACTTTGTTACACGTTCCGTCCGGACCAATGCTTTTACCAATTTTAGCTCTGGGAAAATCTTACTAACAGAGTCCTCATCGATTTATATATTGATCAAGGTGTTGAGAGTATCAAATTTGGTACGTCATGATACGAGGTCACATCAAGATCGTCGTCAAAACGACAAAAGAAAACATTTAGCGCTTCTGCCAGTTCCAACGAAGGTTCAGCTTTAGATGATGCGATTTTATAACTAGTTACAATGTCCAAAGCCAGGCAGCACCATGTTTGTTACTTTCAAATGTTTCCTCCATCGAAACTTTGTTTTTTTTTAGTTTAATTAATTTGTCAATTTTTAAAATCCGAATGCTCCACTAATGAACTTCAAGTAAGAGGATTGTTGACATAATTTATGTAAATACATTGAATCCTGTCACAATGGCTTGTATCTTATTGCTTGGAATATGTATTATACTTTCAAAATACTGTAATTTAAGCAGACACACGAATGAGTTTTTGCGCAATAAACTCCCGTGTTTTCATGCACTAAATAATGCTATTTATTATAATTTCTGAAATACGTCTGTTTATATACGCCTAAACTTGTTAAATATCGGTCGCACTACGGCTATCCGTATCCGTAGACTACTTACACGTGCAATTTACACGTAATATCAAGAGTTACTGCATACGGATTGCCTTATAATCCGGAGGTCCGCCATCTCCGATCAATATCGCGGTTCGTCAGCGCCACTCCAAATAGAGCTACTGAAGTTTAGAAGGTGTTTTAATGTTCAAAGTGGCCTGATAACTTTTTGACTCTTCTGGCTCGTCTTCTAATTATCACGTGATTTTCACTTGTTTTAAGATCAATAATTTTGAATCTAGACATTCTTTTTGCTCTCCACTATTTCCAAAATTTCCCGTACCATTGATCACCCTTTGCACTCTAGTCTCCCCCAACGTCGCGCCTGTTCTTCTGTCCTGCGTGACCATCGCAGATCGTCCTTTCTTCCTATCTCTGTTCGCACTACCCGTTTTAAATCATTCTTTTTACCCTATGCACTTCAATTATCTTATTATATTGGTGGCGCTCTCGAAGTGCGGGTGTTTTTTTAATTTATGTGCTGATATTCTTCAACAATGTTTTGAAATTGATCATATACCGATGATTTAATGAATTGATTTTTGTATCAATTGCACAATCTAATGTTCTAACATCCGGATTACTGGGATATTTATGCTGAAATTGTGATTTTACTACATTTTGGAGCTTTAAACGTCCAGGCGCCTGTCCGTGCTGATTGCTCGTTTGGTCGTCAGCCCGGTAACTAGGGACGCTTTACACTGATGTCATTGGATACGGACAACATTCAAGTGCCTAGGAATGGCGGCGATCGTAATTCCTCACATAACTCTGATAATAGGGGCGGAAAGCTGTTGTAGATGAATTATTATGTTACATCTCATACAATATGAGTTCGATGACATTCGACCAATTGCCCAGGTATGCCTGCATTCGTTTAATGAATCTGAGATACGTGCATCTAAGGATATATTATCAGTTTATGTTACTAATGAAGATAGTAGTGTTAAAAAACGAACAAGAAAGCCAGATATTATGTTATCCGATGTGCTAATATACATGATTCATGCGGATTTAACTACCCTACCGATATTTGCTGCTGTCAATCTATCGCGTATCCCATTTGTACCTGTCGATAGCATTGACGCTACTACATTGTTCAGGGATATGCAACGATTAAGAACTGAGATGGCCATTATTAAAGCGGATATAGCAACGGCTACGTTACATAGGTCTAAAATTGCTGAGAAATTGAAGACCATTGCTACAATATCGACCATGGCAAAACCCAATGGGAATTCCCGTATAACGTGCCCGGTCAATGTCGCTGATAAAGATTCCAATGGTAGGCCTACCTGTCTTTCAGAAAACCCGACTCAAATTATTCCAAAGGATAGGCCTACTGATCGAAAAATCTATAGCTCAACCACTGATACCGAACAGGGCGTTATCGTGAAGACTAAAGTTAACTCATCTACAAAGTTTACTGATATTGTGGCAAACATAGTTCCAAGAATTGCAATGAAAGCCCTGCTCAACGAATTGGTATTAGCTCAGTCGAGGAAAATTATGTCGATACAGACAGAAATGGTTTCAGACTGCCGCGTTATAATCGGAGAAAAAATGAAAGAAAGGAAAGGTTTGAGCGTGGAACTGGAATGAAAAGCAGACCAGCACCTTCTTTCCAAATGTACCTGGGAAACATGTCTACGGAAACATCAGTTGATGACGTCATTCAATTTGTTCATGATGAACTGGGCCCTAAAGTTACGGCATGTGAACTTCCTACAAAAGAAGATGACTACGCATCGTTTAAATTAACTTGCGATCTTAAATACAGAGAATAATGTTATTTTTGATCCAGCTATATGGCGTGATAATGCTATTATTAGAAAGTTTTACGGTAATCCTGCACGCCCTAGGGAATTACCTTCTAATTAACATCATGGCTAAATCCTCCCTTAAAATTGCATCTTTCAATTGTAAACATTTTAAATCCAGGGGTAAAGAACTTACTGATCTATGCAATGCCTATGATGTTGTATGTTGCAAGAGCATTGACTTGCCAAAGAAGAGCTTTATTTATTAAAATCTTTTCATGACGATTTTGATTGTTTCTCTGTTTTCCCGTTTGATAATACAGTACAACGTTACGTATTGGTAGACCTTATGGAGGTGTAGCCATAATGTTTAGAAAATCCTATCATTATATTATTCATAATATTAATTTAATAGATAATAGGCTATTTGCCATCGAAATAGGCAAAGGCACTAATCTAACTTTATTGGTAAAATGCATACTTGGCGTATGATTCAGGGAATGATGATAGCTTTACTGAATTTGTCGTTTACATGGAAAAATTGCAACATATCATTGATAATTTTAGCGGAGACAAGGCAATTGTGGTTGGGGACTTTGGGAAAGAAATGATTAATTTTTGCTCTGAAAATGATATTCAGATATCTGATATTGAGTATTTAGGTGTGGATTCTAATTTATTCACATTTCTGAGTGATGCACATGGTACCACCAGTTGGTTGGATCATGTTCTCTCTACTCTAGGGTCTCACATCAGAACAAGTGGCATGCGTATACTCTATGACTACATTGGGTCTGACCATTGTCACAAGTTAGTCAGTTCTACGGCTGTACTACTACTATTCGCTATGTATTGTATGACGACCAGGGATACAAAATATGACAGAGTCGGTGCTCTCATTACCAAAAAGACGTTTAATGCATACAAATATATTTCTCACAAAAAAATCATTCAATTGAGGCAACACCTCCTCGATTATAGTATTATGCAGCACACCAATAACAGTATTATCAATACAACGCAGTCCATCTATGTATGTGTATACCTGGGGGGATAACGTATGCAAGCAACATAAAGGTATACATATACAATGACTACCGTTGAAATATCTACCTATACATCCAACCAATACTATACTAATCAACAACGTATGTGTGTGTAATATATAAAAAGAAAACAATAAATATAAATACGCTTGGTACAGTTCGTAAATTGCGACTCGGCGACACTGGTCATCACAACCCAGGCCTAGCCTATCCCCCGCAATGTGCTCAACAAT
>JAOTQE010138339.1:0-10166 GCA_025631205.1 Nesometra sesokonis
TTGTTCCAATGACTGGGGGTAATAATTGTGAAGCGCTTAGAGGCCTTGGCAATAAGCGCTATATAAATGTCACATATAACGGGAAGTACCCTTTCACACTTAAGCTGAAATTCACAAATTACCACAATATTTCCCTTTCTTCTGTGTGAAAGACATTTTAGAATTTGGAGCAAGTTTCTCAATGCATGTTCCTATACATTAAAACTTCAGTACTTAATATCATCATTCATATCTACCATATAGGAATCTCAGGTGTGAAGTTTACAGCTTAGGTCCAAGCATAATACTAAAAAAATTAGGTTGGGATATCACTTATTTTTAGTATCCACCTATTACTGTATTTTTCAGTAACTTAAACTTTTTACTTTCGTTAATTATATTAAATACTTCTATATACATATATTTTTATATCATTTGTTATCTACTTGTTGTTTATATCATTTGTTGTTTCCTCTCGGACTATGCTTTTGTCAATATATGTTTAAAATGAATAAAAAAAATTAAAATTGGCGTGACCCTGATTTTTTTAAAATTTGGTCTGTTGGCCCTGAGGCAACATAAGTTTGATTTGGGGGGAGGGGGCGGTTATGTTGTGTTGTATGTGCCCATTTGGATTACAGTTAAAATGTTAGGTCGGGGCGGATTCAGACATTTGGAAAAGGGGGGCCGGAAGGGGGGCTGGTAGAGAGTCAATGTTTCTTACGGGGTCCCGGGACATGCTGCCGGGAAATTTTGGTCTTTAGATGTCCGGAATTGGCCTCAGGGGTGTCTTAAGGAATCAATTCTTGCTGAATATTTTCGTTTTATAGACACTATTAATATAATTCATATATTTTTTCTCTCTGAAAGGGGGCTTAAATCCGCCCCTGTAGGTCCTTGCGTTATGCTGTCTAATGTGGAAATAATTTTCTGCTTCTCAAATATTAAGAAATCTTAGACGAAAAACACGCTATTCTTCGTTTTTTGAAGTCGCCTTGCCGGAGGGCATAATTGATTAAGTGATAATGAGTGTATGTAGAAATACCCGTCTGAATATATATGAACATTCAATAAAATCATTATAATTTGGCTTCCTTAATGAGTAAACTCTACTCAATTTCTACCTTGTAGATGGTTTTACTGTGTTTGTTGCCGCGTCATGGCGCTCACTCCAGTCAGCTGTTCGTGTTTCTAAGCAAGATACTTTATCCACGTTGCCTCTCTCCAAGAGTATAAATGGGTACCTCGGAGGTACAAATACCATATGCGCTGATTACAGCTACAACATTGTAGAATAGATTGTATTCCACAGGCGTTTCTTCCAGTGATTGAGGGTAATAATTGTGAAGCGCTTAGAGGCCTTGGCAATAATTGCTGTATAAATGTCACATATTTTTTTTTAAACTCCTCACACAAGTCGCATCTTAGCAGCAATATCTTATGTAGTTTTTTTTATTATACATCAGAACACATCCTACTAGAATGTACTACCATTTTCATTTTTTAGTCATGAGACTCATTTTTTGTTGAGACCTCAAATTTGATGGTATATAAATCTTCCAATTCTCAAGTGCCTTATTAAACTGTAATTAAATCCGTACTGTTAGATAAATATTTACTTAATATAGGATGATGAAATATCCACCACTGGCAATAATTTTTAATTTTTTGAGTATCACTATCATACAGTAGAAAGTCATGTTTAAATAATTGGATTCTTCATCTTCATATGCCGCAATCACAATGGATTTTAAAAAAGGGAATATTTTACCAGGACCAATGGCAAAAACTCAAAGGTTTTATCTTGACATTTACATTTTGATTATTTGACATAGTTTTACCATAATCTATGGTAAAACTTGAAAAATGAACCATTTTAACTCGTTATTCAAGGTCACAACTCATGGGTGATTAACCAACAGACCAATAATAACTATGTGTAATATAATTTGGGAAGTTTACCTGAGTCACGCTGTTCGCATTAGAATTTCCAGACCGGTTAATCTAGCTTGGTAAGTTTTACTGGGCACAGTTCACTCTGGAAACCAAGCAACAGCCTGGGTTAATTAATCTAACGCTGTATGCAGAGGGCCTTTTTCAGTCAAACTAAGCTCTAATAATTTTACAGTAATAATGAGTCTGTATAGTCTATTTACTCTAGCTATGATGGGAGCTCTAGAAAATTAGCAATCTGGTTAATGCCCAGTATGCTGGTCTACAAACGACCCATCTTGTGGACAGATGAAATAGCCAGTACTTGCTCCTTGACATGGCGTGACCCTTACTGGAGTAGAAAATCATATGAATGTGTAAACCCAAAGCATCTTCAGATTCTTGTATCAAATGCTATATATATATTACTTAAACTTGGCAAGTTTTACCATAGTCCATGGTATGACTTCAAACATTGTGCATGACAGTATGATTCAGTTCTTGGTCTTGGTAGAAGAATCATTTGATGTTTTTCAATCTTGTGTATTATCGTTGCTTCAATATTATCAGACCTATCGCTTCTACAAGAACTTGTTATCTGTTAGACGCTCATATCAAGCAATGTTTACCTATTAAACTATTAAAAAAGTACATACCTGTTAAAGTGTTTAGCCATTCCTTCAATAAAATTGTAATTAATATTGTTTGCGGTACACCCATAGATTATTATTTATAGCTGGATAGTAAACTTAACACTGTAGAATTGTAGTCCCATGCAGGCCTCTACTATTTGATGGTCATTAGCCTTCATCACAAACATAGAAGTTAAATATAGTAGTAACTGTTTTACAATATTTGTATTTTTAACATTTTTTTTTTGTCATACAAATTATTTACAAATGTCACATATATTTTATGTTGTCCAATGTCTTTATATTTGGATTAAATTTACTTCCATTTATTGATAAATTTTAAACTTTTATGAAAGATTGGGGGCGCAATTTCAACGTAGCGACAGTGTTAGAATGTAACACGATTTGATTGGGTGGATTCTGGAAAAGTAGGTGCTTCTATGGAATTACACTTTGGGGCTATGTATTCTGTTGAAGTTTACTATCTAGCCATTAAAATAATACATCTATTGGTACACCACGGTTGTAAGCTTGCAAACAGTATAAAATTGTATTTGCTAGTGTATTAATATTGTTATCGTTTTACAAACATACAGTTATATTACACTTAACTTTTGATTAAACTAGATTAAAACATAAGTTTTCGCTTTTCATTCTTTAAATATAACATGAATTAAAAAGTGAGTTGATAAGAGGATAAAGCAGTACTATTATATCAAGTGAAAGTTGTAATATACAAATAATATTAAATATTAATGATAATAATATTACAAATAATAAACAAAATATAATGTCACTGCATAAAATACAATGCACAATTACTGCCAAATACAAAGTCACTGATAAAATATGAATGTATCTGATGTACAATATTTGAATATATCTGATATACAATATTTGAATATATCTGATATACAATAATATTTGATCATATCTGATATACAATATATGAATATATCTGATATACAATATTTGATTATATCTGATATACAATATTTGAATATATCTGATATACAATTTTTGAAAATGAATATTAGATTATTTAAATTTAATTGAAAATTAATATATATGTTTTTCTTGTTACTACATGTATTCATTTAATACCGTTTTATTACCAGAATTTAATAATCCTATAGTTCATTATTTTAATTTAGAACACATTTAATGACCAAAACTCGACAAATAAAAGCTTAATTTAGTCTTTTTGAAAATATTACGTTTAATAAGTTTTCTTATGTATAAGTTGGCCAAGTAAAAAGGCATTAAAAAGCTCATTGTAATTATGTTAATATAATGTTGTGTATAACTTGGCAATAAAGAAGTATAAAGGTGTTCATTGTAATTATGTTAATAAAATAATAATAAACTGTTTATTGAAAACTAGAACATAGGATGTTCCTTAATAGCCTTCTAATAGGAAGGATATTATCAATGGGAAATATAATTAAGATATAACTACGAATGGAAACCGATATCAAAGCAACCGATTCATTGGATTACCTTTTCCTGCTGCAGAACTCAATTCAGTTGATCACTATCGGCCACCTTTGTCATCACACTGATTCTAGTAACATAACTTCGTTTGGATTTGGCCAATTGCTTATGCATGTCCTTTCGATAGATTCAGTTATTATTGTTAGTAATGCTGACTGATCGCAGTAGTCATGTCTTAGATATCCTAGGCAGCTTGTAGCCTCGTTATAAACGTCTCTCGTTCACGAGCTCAATATCTTTTAAATCGTCTGTTATGTTATCACCATGGAGGTCAATACGTATGCCATGTTACCGAGTGTCGAACATCGTGGGATGTTATTCACGTTGAATGAATGTTTCCCGGAATTATTTGACATGGCAGAGGTTGAAGCCGTACACATGTCTCATGGAATACGCGACAGGTAAGAAGGAATTAATATAAGAAGTAGCCAGTGAATTTAAACCAATGTCCATAATGGGAGGGTGAGTTATTTTGTCTATAGTGCAGAATGTTTCTTTCAGTCTAGGCCTACTCTTCCAAAACCGACATTCAAACTACATTTCCTGCAAAATAGTACCATAATCCAGACACCTGGTAAGAAAGAATTAATATAAGTAGTAGGCAATGAATCTAATCAATGCCCATAATGGATAGGTTTTGTGCAGTATTTAATCTCTAGTTCGTACAGAATCATTCTTTCAGTCTAGCCTAGGCCTGCTCTACCAATCAAACCGATATTTGAGTTAAATATCCCGCAAAACAGGACCAAAATGACACCCATGTAATAATAGGAAAGCGTGACATTCTTTCAGTATAGCCTAGTCCAGAAAACTAATCAGGATGGATGCAGGGGCATATCCATACGCTTTTTTACCCCTGAACGCTTTTTTCTTGACAAGCAAAACAAAACTTCATTTTACCTATCATACACTGTTTATGGTGTCATTTGTTCTTTTTCGCTGTAATTATAATTCTTATCCTCTGAACGAAGGTACTCGTTTCATCTGAAGGGGTGTTTTAAATATGTAATTTATATAGCACCTTATACAAAAGAGTCTTGCGCTGTGGACCAGATGCTTCTACGCCCTTAAGGGTCACGTCATGTTCTGCTGCCCGATACCACTCATTCATCTGTCCACAGCATGGGCTGAATGGGCCAGTACACCAGGATAAACCATACTGTACTGGGTTCTTTAAAGTGCACATGAGCCGTTTGTGTACACTGGGCCTACAGTTTATTATCTTTATCCGAGAAGACTTGTTCAACCACCAGAACCCTGGTGCGAGCGGACCTACTGTTCTGCCGTACCTGCTAGGCCATTCAACTCACATCAGTAGTCAGATCTGTTTTGAAACTCATATTCAATCAGGAATAGTTATTGTAGTAACTTATACTATCTTCAGTTTTTAAAAATTCAATTCCAAAATGTTTATTTTCATTCTTCAGATACTTTATTTTGTCTATTAAAACAATACAGATAATGGCTTTAATCGAAACATCAAAAGTGAATTTTACAAAAAAAAAACAGTATTTAGTAACTTCATATATAAAATGGAGATAATGCCGTAAAAATAGAGCTTAATTTAGGAAACCTTTCAGTATTTCAACATTCATAATTAATTAGGACATTAATTAAACAAGGAAACCCTCTAGATATATATTTTACTTCTAATCGAATATGGTATTATTGACCTCCAGCCTAATGGTCTGTGACCTGCAACGGAGATTAAACATTTTTATAGATACTTGCAAAAGGATAAAGCCTATATACAGTTGCAGTATATAGGTTTATAGCAACTAATTGCAATACATTGATTGAATTAATACAACACAATATAGAATGTAGGATACACAATGTAACATATAGCCACCGTAAATCTGACAAATAGGTGAGTAACCAAACCAAAGTAACAGAAATAATGGAAATAGTAAAACTCAGAATATGGACATGGGCGCGTAGCTGAAGATGGATAATGGAGGGAGCACAATACTAAAAGTTTAAACACTAATGGAAGGAAAAAGATTAGATTAAAAGACGGTAAAAATGATGGAGAGATGAAATTCAACAACATTGGGGACATGTCAACTGTTATTTGAGAGTAAGAAACAAGGCCCCTGAAAATATCATGTAAACAATAGTAATCTCAAAATACTTATAGCATTCTATTTCTAGAGTTTCACAGTGCGGACAGTTAGACAAGTTTAAAGGAATGACTTAAACTGAGAGAAGGTTGTGCAATGACGGGTAGAAAAGGGTAATTCATTCCATAAAAAACCTTTAAAGATTTCATGTGTTTAGCATCCAGCAGCGGACTTACCTGGGTTTAAAATGTGATTTGTTTACGCTAAACATTTTTCAATTTTCAAAAATAGTTTAACTCAACTATTGATTTAGAAAAAAAGCCATCTCCAACTCATATGTGACTACAGTAAACAACTTTTAATTTGCTTGATTAACCGTTATGTGGTATTTCCGAAGGTAATTTTTAGCTTTAAAAAAATACAAATTTCACCTGCTTCTACCCTATATAGACTTTATCATCACCATCATTATTGTCTTCATTAGTATAGTAATACGTCTCACAATCATCTACCTCTAACTGTTCATGTTCTTGAACATTGTATTATTATTACAAATGTCACGACGTTCTCAATGATATGATAACTATTTTTTGTAAAAGCAAGATCATCAGCGATGAACACTTTTATTTTAGTCTGGATATAAAAATAATTCATAACAACAAAACTCTACCAATATCCATTACCCCTCAAAATATATATTGACATATTTCATCTTCGGAGCTTAAGACTTATAGAAATCAAACAATGAAATTATATAACTAATATGTTTCTGATTATTTTTGCAATTCAAAGATGAATGGGTATCAATCCAACTCACATTTTCATCAACATTGTCATCACCGTAATCGTCATTATCACAATCATTCTAGCATCATCACCACAACTACCATCCGTCATCGTGGTCATTGTCATCCTCATCATCATTTTCATCATTATCATCATCATCATCATCACTTATGTTCTACATTATCATATTCAGCCCTTCTGCCTTCTTTCACATTAAATGCGAGACTCGGGCATTGATATACAGTATAATTTTTAAATAGTCAGTCCACCACAACCATCCACTTGCCATCCCTCATCATTTTCGTCATCATTATTATCATCATCATCATCGTCATTGTCGTCGTCATCGACATTGTCTTTCACATTATACAAACGACTCAAAGGCATTGATATACAGCAGGAATTTTGTAAACATTCATTCCAACACCACCACCACCATCCCTCGTCATCATCATCATCATCATCATCATCATCATCATTACTGCTGTATAATAATCCATTCCACATTATTATATTCGGCCCGTCTGTCTTCTTTCACATTATACAAGCAACTCAGGCATTGATATACAGTAGGAATTTTTAAAAAGTCATTACCACCACCACCATCCATCATCGTCATCGTCGTCATCATCATTATCATCATCATCATCACTGCTGTATAGTAATCCATTCTACATTATCATCATATTCAGCCCGTCTGTCTTCTTTCACATTTACAAGCGACTCACAGGAATTGATGTACAGTAATAATTTTTAAACAGTCATTCTCATTTACACACACTTCAGCTGGAATTCTATTTTAATTATTGACCTAAAGTTGTAAAATAGAAGGTTTATAGAGGTTCGTAGATGAGAGTTTTAATGCTGTATACATATTGACCTGCTGCTTGGCTATGTTCGGTTGGTAGTCAAGATTCGCAATTAAGATCTTTTAATCAAATACATGACTTCAACAATACACAATTAACAGTGTTGATGAAAGAAATGCAGCGATAAAGATCTTTAATAACATCTAGTAGTGTGGATATCAATTGATTCATCAAGTAGCATATTAATATATATGCTACTTCAAAACCTTCATTACTGTTTGGAATAAGCCCATCCAAAATATTAGGTGTTTTACATATGTGGCAGTGCAAAGCCAAATGAGACATAAGTCGGAAAATTGAAAATTGAGTTTTTTATGGATTTATAATTATAATACTACACATTATTACCTTTACCATGTAAAAATAGTAGTTTCATACGATGATTCCTTGCAAAGTTATGAACAATCAAAGTTCGAACAATTAAAATGTAAGTTTTGAAAAAACTGCATTTGAAAATTGTTTTTCAGTATACATTGACTAAGCAAGGTCATTTTAAATTGCATTTTTTAAACATTTTTTAATCATATATCTGAAAATTGTTAAGGTAGTCGGAAAGTTGAATGTCTGAACTGTATATTATTTAAATAAAATAAAATTTGAAAAATTTGACCATTTTTAAATTTCTGCCTTTTGTGGAAAACTAGAATTTGCGACTTGTGTCTCATTTGGTTTGGCTCTGCCACATATGTAAAAGGAGCTAGTGTACACATTTTAGAAACCTGGGAATAAACCTACCCAAAAATGACTGATTACCTGTAGCTGAAAGATGAAACTGTTCGGGCGTACAATTATTTGCTTTCTGCTCAAAAACTGTCTGAATACTTTGGTTTTTATTTTATTTAATTCAATTAATGATTATTGATATATTCTTCTCGGTTTACTTTATTTATTTTTCCTTTACACATAAATTACTTAAAATGAAATCAGGCTTACATTAAATTATAGCCATAAAATCTTTTGTTCAATAAAATGCCTGAAATGCAAAGTTTTTTTCTATATAATTCTAAATATTGCATTAATTCTCAATTGCCACAATACCTAATGCATGAATGGAGTGACAGAGTAACTAACGATGAAATATACAAAAAAAAAAAAACGTTGAGAAATGGAGCACTAAAGTAAAACGAAGAAGACTAACTTGGTATGGACACCTAATAAGACTTCCCGATAATACTCCCGTGAAAATAGCCCTCAAGGAAG
This sequence comes from Nesometra sesokonis, assembly GCA_025631205.1. Taxonomy (NCBI): domain Eukaryota; kingdom Metazoa; phylum Echinodermata; class Crinoidea; order Comatulida; family Antedonidae; genus Nesometra; species Nesometra sesokonis. The sequence continues at coordinate 8,956 of JAOTQE010138339.1, forward strand.
AAAACAAAAAAGTTAAGAAACGTGGACAAAACAAATAAAAGAGGACCTGAAACATGGCTCACTTGAGACACATCCTGCCCACAACAGGAATAAATGGCACAAAATTGTGAAACGCGCGATGTCCAACGACGATAAAGCGTGATGATGTGTGTGATGTGAATGTTTCATAATACTGCATTGTTGTAGACACAGAAACGCACTAACAAATGCGCATACCATATACTGGTAGATCTTATGAATAATTTAAATTAAATAACGGACATTGAATTCAACTATGTATTGTTTTATTAGTTTTCATAAAATTTAATAATGTAATATTTAACCTTTTTCATAGTATTTCACCTCAACATAACACAAATCTAATGAACTTAATAAGGGGGCGGATCCAGGATCCAGCAAAAGGGGGTGGGGCGCAATTTCCTAGGTCAGGGTGGACATGGTAAACCTTATTTTCCCATTTTACCTGTTTTGTACCCTGCTTATGTTATTAATGGCCCATATAAGTCTATTTTCTATCCATTTTAGACCCGGTGCTCCTAATATAAGGGGAGCGCAAGTAATTTTTGCTGATAATTGGGAGAACACGCCGGTTGCCCTCCCCCCCCCCCCCACCCCAAAAATCCCCCTCCCTGATGTCTATAAAATAAATATTCCATACTGACCCTAGTCCACTGTCTTAAGTATGGAATTCCATAACCTTGAACAAGAAATCACTGTCAGTTTTTGATAGGCTTATATAATAGGTTTTTAAAATGTTTAATGTAACTGATTTTATGTTTAAAACACCTCAAATGTTGAATTGGCTTATATCCGAGTCATTTACAATAATTCTATGCAAATCTTATAAAAGTTTAGTTATACATGTTTGCCCAAAAGTTCCACTAATCAACTTTAATGAAGAAAGTATAATGCATACTCCAAGCAATGAGATACACGCCATCATCTATTTCGACATGTCAAAATATTGAATCTTGTCACGATGGTGTGTATCTCATTGCTTGGAGTATGCATATGTTTTCACTATTAAAATGTGTGGCAAAAATATATATTATAATAAAAATAAAATATAAAATTACAACTTGCTATAAATATTTTAATTTATAAATCTACTGTACATACAAATTTATAAGCATTCATTTTTATGACTGTTCAATATAACAAAATACTGAATATCAAAAACTACATATTATTGAATTATAATATAAAATAAC
>JAOTQE010138350.1:0-11785 GCA_025631205.1 Nesometra sesokonis
ATTCAAATTTTCGGTCGTTAAATTGACAAAAATAAATCTCACTATTTTTGGATCTCCAAACTTGGGAGCTCTGTTTAGTAATTTTCAAACAAATGACAATGTATCTTTAAGCATATGTTATTTCTATTTCAAATTAAAACTTGTATTTCATCTTAATAATAACAGAAAGTTAATTTGAGATTAATTGTTTATGATTTGGTAATTTACAAATGACAATATACCTTTAAGCATAGGCCTACAGCCATCCGGGAGAACCTAAGCCATCCAAGGAAACGGAAGAATAATGATAAGGTTAGCCTATACAGTAGCTTGCTGGTTGACAAGCATTCTAATAGGGGTTAAGTAGTTATCTCATTGTCCTATATATAGCTGAACAGTTATGTCCGTAATGTTCTTAATCCGCGCTAATAATATAGAACACCTGGTGAATTTGTATAACTAAGCCGCTATTATAACTCTTTAGTATAACTCATTCTGTTTGTAATTCATAAATGTGTGACTTAAGAAGGTATTAGCAATTATTCTGTTTGCGTCGTTGGCAATATTGGAAAAACGTTACCTGCGATGTTTCCAAATACGCCTACTGTATTTAGTCCATACGGGCTTCAGAAAACGTCTTCATTCACTAAAACACTCGTCACAGGCAGTATACTATAGTGGGGGCTGTTAAGAATATTTTGGTTCAAACTCTTCCAAAAGCACCAAATTGTGTATATAGGTTGTCCACCCCATACAATTACGATTTCTGCCGGTCCCCAAGAAAATTGACCCAGGGGTCACCTAATTTGCATAATAAAAATGGCGGCCATTTTCTAATTAAAATGCCATTTCTAAACAACTGATCATAAAAAGATGAAATATGTGTCAAATTGTTCAGAAGACACATATTCATAATTAGCTCTAATGAAACTGAAAAATGACCAGAAACTCTACTTTTGACCTTTTACCAAAATTTAGATGCTACCATAACTCGATAACGAGTCATCGTAGACCTTTGTTTTTGCGCCAAAATCTTTGGAATATATAATTTGTTATTCGCTTTGATGGAATATTTTGTCTGAAGTTGACCGTGTTGTACACGGCTTCTTAATTTTGTTCCCGTTGATGTTGTTGCATGTTGTTGACTTTGTTGTTTCTGTTGCTGTTTTTACTGCTTCAATTTTTGTTGTTTCTGATTTGCTGCTATTTTTATTGTTGGTAAAATGTAAAAATCAAATGCCATCCGTTGGAAGGCGCCTGAAAAATGATGTCGTGTGGAATTCATTTATAGATTTGTCAATTTTGTTGTCATTATTGTTGAGTTTGTTGTGTTGTTGATTTTGTTGTTGCTGCTTCTGTTGCTACTGCTGCTTTTGTTGATTTGCTGCTATTTTTGCTGTTGTTAGAATACAGAAATCAATATCGTGAATTGAAAGGCACATGATAAATCATTCCGTCTTGTTGTAGGTTTGTCAATGTTTTTGCCGTTTTATTTCTGCTGTTGAATTTGTTGTTCTGGTGCTGTTGCTATACGGCTGCCGTTGCTGTTGTTGAAATGCAGAAATCAATGGTCAATTTTGTAATTGTTGTCGAGTTTGTGTTGATTTTGTTGCTAGTGTTTTCCTTCTGTTGTTAGAATGCAAAAATAAACGCCCACCATTTGGAAAATGAACAATCATGCCGTGTGGACCTATCCTGCTACCAGCACATCAAGTATTTGGTCTGAGTCTGGTTTTTGATTAATGAATTTGTTAATAAATTTACTACACCAACACATACGAACTGATACCAGATAAATGACACGCGATATTATTAGGTTTATCCAAAGTGATTAATTAGTGGTTTCGAGATTTATTTATCATGTTTGTGTCATAATTAAAAATTAGGAACATGGTGGATATCAAGTAATCATGTATCGAATGATACGCAACTAGTTTTTAGATCCATTTAACACGACAGAACAATCAATACGGTAGCGTAACGCACGAATAGGCTATATTTACAGTTCAGAATATGGATGGATCGAGTCTGCCAAGACCGGTATTGTACATAATTACACTCGCCTCACGGGAAGGGTTATTGCAATGAGCTCTGCTTGTCTGTCTGTCTGTCTACTATGCAGATCCATTCAAATTTCCAGGAAACGTCGATCCCAACGTGGCACGTTCATCCTTTAAGTTGATAAAGTTGACAAACCTGTATATTTCAAACCAGTGGGAGACTTTTAGTGGGTGGGGCACCTCCTATTATCGCCGAAACGTAGTTACTCCCGTCCTTATATTAGGAGGGCTGGGTAAAATTGACCCTAAAAGTAAATAAGACACATATATGGGCCATCATAAACAGGGTACCTGAACACGAAAATGGGCGTATAGCTTTTTTTTTTGGCTTGGCAAAATAAAAACCGGGAACCACGCCCATCCGGACCTGGAAAAGTGCGCCCCCTCTTTTTTTTGTTGATGGATCCTGGATTCTCCCCTGATGAACAAATGTATTTCTAAAGCATATGTAAATTTAATTGTCCATTTGCAATATTTCAAATTTTAGTTTAAAACGGGTGAAGGCTTTTTTTTGCAGTTGGAGGGCGGTAAAAAAACACCGAGGTTTAGTATACTAACAGTTAGCCTCGTCAAGTTTTGATATAAGCTTATTTTATTACCAAACATACTGCAAAGGCCTACATTACGGTACACTGTACGTTTTTAATATATAGATAACGGTAAATTGTGTACCACTTTGTTTCTAAGCTCAATAAAGCGCAACCTTATACGTAGGGCCTACTCAAAAATTATTTAATCCCACCCAACAATACTAGGCCTATTAATTATTTAAATAAATAAATCGATATTGTAAATAATAAATAATTCAGCTATAATGATTAAGTAATTACATCAAAATAAACTTTGGATTCGTTAAGAGTTGTTGTGAGGAATCAAACTTTTTACTACAAAGCGATTCAATCAACTAGAAACCTTGGGAAAACGTCTGGATGAATGACAGCTCGTTAGTCGCTATTGCTAATTGTTCCTAGGCCGTTTAAGGACCCTCTTCACAATCATCCATGTATTATTTGAAGTGCTACCTTTCACACCTTCATCAATGCCTACAATTTAATCAATGGATTTGTAACGGGCTCAGTTCAGCGATCAATGTTCACCGTTCGGACGAATTTTTATTGCGCTATCAAAAATGCAAAAAAAAAAAACTTTTTATGCGACGGATTTGCGCAGGTACAATACAGAGACGCGCGGGTACAACTGTACGCGCTACATGTCAACCTATCACAAATAGTAACGCATTTTCCTTAACCAATCACAATATATTTCTACACGGAGACAAACGTCTAAAATGAAATTAACTATCAAAATATTTTTAAATAAAATACGGTACATGACATCAACTTTGTTAGAAACAAAATTTATAATAAAATATTAAAAAAAAGGTTACGTTAAATAATCTTAAAGTTTATCAATGTTGCAATAGTTAGTTGTTGCGGTTTACTGTGACCAACCTTTTTCGTTTACAGTATTAGAGACAGTTATTGGATAAATTGTAAAAAACTTTTGATGCAGTCCAATTGGTGAATTAAACGACACAGGTGTTAATTCATTGTCTGACGAACAATCGAACAATTTGTATTAATGCCTACTTAAGAGCAAGGGTATATGGATGTAATTTTAAATAGTTCTGCTGACAATTTGAAGTGCTATAGGAGACTATAGCAGATCAAATCTATTGTGATGTTCAGTGACCAATCAACCAGAAAACGACCGATTATTATTAGTGTCAAAGTAAATTTAGAATCAAAAGTTGTGGACATCCAATTATAGATCGGTTAATCAGGGGTGAATTTAAGGATAGATTAACAGGATTAAGCTCCCACCCCTAACTCCCTCGCACCCAAAAAAAAACTGATCTGATTTTTTTTTTTTTTTTTAGTTGGCTGGAATGAAAAACGAAAAAAAAATTGATAAAGCCGTAAGGTGGTCACAGAGCTCCAAATTCTCCAGGATTGTCCTGGAGTCTCCAGGAATTTTGGATCATCTCCCGGGCTCCCAGAATATATCAAATTTTCTCCCGGAATTTAGTTTTCTCCAGGAAATTCTTTGTAAAAATTGCACAATCACAGCATAGATTAGTCTATTTATTTCAAAATATTGGTTGGAAGCAGTTATGAAGTTCAGCAATGTTTTGGAGAACAGTAATAGCACATTTTAACCTGATAATACATGTCAGAAACTATTATTCCATAACAGGATGTTGAGCTTATTTATAAACACATTTTAGGAATGGTTACATTACAAACAGTGGTAGGACAACCACAGGAAAATCTCCAGGAATTCTGTTTTTTACAACTTGGGACCTCTGTGGTCAACTAGAACCCAAAATATCCAGGGCCGTTACTTTTCTTTTCATGGGCCTACATGTAGCCCGTTTATCGACAGTCTCTCCCAGGGGCGGATTGCGGATGAAGGGAGGTGGGGAAAGCATCCGGCGTCATAGTGAAGGTCCCTCTCCAAAAAAAAATGACCCACACAAAAATAAAATCTAATAAAACGTAAAACAGGGCATTTAACCTTAACTCCCACCTTTTAGATATATACTGTATCTGCTGTTTTCTAATTTCAAATCCTGGATGCGTCCCTGTTACGATACCGGGCCTAGACCTAGTTTTGTATGGTAAATAAACTAGGCCCAAAAGGCCAAGATTGTGTGTTTAAATCAAAACTCGTCTTAAACCTATAGTCAGTACTAGGCACTTGCTCTTTACTAAAAGTAATTTAAAGTTTAAAAGTGGGGGGGGGGGTAAAATTCAAAACTGAATAGGATGTTTATTACAGAATTGAAATTCTTCTTAATCAAAACCATGTAGATTTACATTGAAAGAAGAAAGGCAATAAGAAAAATGAAAAGAAAGTGTTGCCTGAAGGTACATTATACTTTAATATGATAATGTTCTTATGTAAAAAAATGTGCTATAAATATTTTTAACTAAAATGAAAAAAGTGTACTTTGTACATTTATTATACTGATTTTTTTTTATAGTTTCACTACAATTCTCTATTTTAGTTTGTTTAAATGTATTGTAATGCAAAATATATAACAATAAAGTGGGTTAGCCCATAATAAACGAAAAAAGTTTAAACGGGTTCCATCTACAAGTTGTTTTGCTTAACCTTGTAACTCAGTAAGAAAGTATAATGCACACTCCATACACAACACACAGGATTCAATATTCCGACATAAATTATGTCATCATCGGGAACCTGATGAGAACATGAACCTAATGATAACATATTTTTTTTATCAAAATATTGAATCCTGTTGCGGTGGCGTGTATCTCATTGCTTCTATCAGGGAGTTGTTAATGTATTATACTTTCTTTGATGTTGGTTGATTATTGAACCTTTCAAATTTTAGTAACTTAAAGCAATTATAATAAGGCCTATTTACTATTATGTTTGGCTGAAATAGCCTAGGCCTACTGTACGTCTACTTAAGAACGAAATATATAAATTTTACACTAAATAGAAACAAATAATACATTAATAACAGTTGTAATTACCTGCCCTATGAGAAAGGTTTTTATACTTTAGTTTTTCAACTTCAATGCAACTATGGAATTGGACGCAACTAAATGTATACCGCCCTCTATTTCTAAAAACTAGTCTAAAAGTTTTAAAAGTACATTCTTGATAGGTACTGTTGATTTCGTCTAACAGAGATGAGTATTCGAACGTTATTTTGTTTTTATTTTACTTTACCCCGAGATAATTAAAAAAAACTTATTAATGAATTAATCTTAGGTTTACGGTTTATTTATTTGTTTTGGATGATTTAGGTTTTGCACAAATACATAGTTTAAACTCTATCTATGAATACAAAGCATGCTTTGTAAGTTAATTTTTTCCATCATACAAAGTTTATTACTAATTATGTTTGCGAACTTTTAACAGAGCAAATTCTTCAGTACAAGGGTATTGAATAAGACTTACTTTGCTTAAAGAAAACACAGTCATAAGAATATAACTTTTTCAACTGTTTTTCTTGTGTGGTTGTTACGACTTCTTATTTACGCAAAACAAACTAATCCTAAACGAAATATTAAATAAAATCTCGCCCTGTTTAAAGATGATCTTTTGTGAACCATTCCCACGGGGCGGCTTATGGGGTATCGTCATCGCCCTATTGTAATCGGCTTCCGTTAACCGATATTTTATAATGTAGGCCTAAGAATATAAGAATAACACAACATGACACGAACAAGGCCAAATATTAATACAGGATCTGCCGTGAACTGACTTAGAAACTGAATTACAATAATCTTCCATCATATGGTCGGATTTTATTCCGTTTATTGGTGGGTTAGATATGCTTTGATGTACCGAAACAATCACAATTGTTTTTAAACCACAACGTTTTGCTTATTTTCTTAAACTATATTAAAGACTTTGTTAAAAATAATTACAAATGATTTGTGATCGATTGTAAACTCTCTGTTTTAGTCATTTTAACCATGTGTTATTTTTAACCATGCTATTTATTGGAGCATATCGAAACATACTGTATTTACTAAAACAATCTGTACACAAAACTCATTAAAAACTAGCTAAACATAGGCCTATCTGGAGTATTGTAATACAAACGATAGTTTTTTGTTATTAATAATTTTTGTTCCAAAATATTAATTTTATTTAAAATTCAGCAACAAAGCTTGTGTAAAAGTGTATAGAATTGCATAAAATGAAATTGACAAGAAAATGAAAAATGTAAAAAATTACAATTGTCGATTGTTCGTTAAATTCTATTATTGTTAGGTACGGTACCGTAACTGTTGTTAATTGTCAAAAAAAATTTAAAATGTCCCATGTTACAAAATTCGAAACAATATTACTTTGTTCTTTATTAATAATAATATGTGACAGTTATATAGCGCTTAATAAATAGGTCTATGTTATTTATTTCAAGGTGGACTTTTAACATTTGAATTATCAGGATTTTTGTGTTATTACAATTGTTACATTTAAAATCTGTATCTATTACTATCGAATTCCCCACCCAAAAAAAAGAACTTAAACTATGTGTATGAATCCCATCTCAAATCATTGTAAATTAATATTTGCACATGTTTTAACTACCAACGAAACTTCCCACACGTCACACGCGTCATATTGTAACACTGTACTGAAGATTCGCAAATTTACGAAAAACGCATACGTCCACTTCCATTTCTTTTTTAAGTTGCAAAATATTTTTATCAATAGCTCTATATCTAATGTTTTATGCCTACCTACGAATTGTTGGTCGTCGTAGAATACTGACCAACCGTGACAGATATTCAAGGTGTTCAATTTGAATGTTGCAAGAATTTATGACATCAGTTTTCGTTTTCGTATCTTGTGAAGTTGCAAAAACTCTCTAATATTGCAATAGCGGAGACGAAATATCAGGTGCGATAATAGGGCTTGACAAAATTTAAAATCATGCTCTTTTTGGGGTAGTCATTGCTCATAAAAAACATTCAAAACGTTTTTTTTTAGGTTCGCCATCTCTAAATTATTTTTAGCTCCAGCAAGATGGAGCTCAAGATATATAGGTCTGATTGAGTTGACCGACTGAATAAAGATAATGGATCTTTTTTGGTGATGGTCGTAAAAGGCAGAAGGCGCTTTACTTCTTAAATTAAAAAAAACTGCCGTGAAGAGGAACTGAACCTATGAATTTCACTTAACGTTACATATATATCTTTTGACAATACAGCTGTGTTTAGCAGGAAATAACGAAGTCGCTTTATTGTTTTCAAATTAAGAAAAAAAGAATTGCCATGATGGGAAACTGAGTCCTTGAATTTCAATTAAGGTTACACGTCATGCCTTTTACCCACTCGGCCAACTACCATTACCCTTTAAAAATAGTACTGTGTTTTAATAGGAAATAACGAAATCGCTTTACTTTTTAGACGCGAAAAGCGTCTCTATAAACAGCTTTTAAAAAATGTCTGTCTGTCTGTCTCTCGGTCTTGTCACGCACGTTTGTGACTCTTTCCATTTTGTTCTTTCCATATATAATTTCTAATAACCAGCATTGTATAGGTGTCACTTTAATCATCTACGAGATGTGAAACAACTAATTAATTATCAACTGGTAATACAATAACATTAAAATTGAAATAAAATATCGTTAGAATTACACTTGTAAATGCTTACTTTGCTGTTAAAACTGTATACAATATATTCTTTTTAATTGTATGATATGCAAATTGCGAATAACGCCTCAGGCTACTACGCTCGACGACTTCCGCCTATCAGGCGTAGTCGTAGAAATGTGAAATTTGCATAACAGGTGATGCTAACGCTATAAAAGTAAGCTCGACGCAGAATCGCTTCATACGGTCGCTGATCTTGCTTGTATAGCTTTTGATCAGTAGCTGCACTTCAATCGCAAGAACAGTTGGTGAGAGACACTGAACGACTACCGTACTACTGCTAGCTTAGGATTAATCACTTTAAATGTAGTTGTATTTCACATTTCAAATAATAATGTTAGTCTAATGCTTGAATGCATGTACAAAGGTATTAACGATTAACTTTCTTTTATCTATAATGTCCACAGCTTTCCACGTCTTATTGTCGGATCGACTTGTCCAAATAAAAAAAATGTCTTGATGTTGAACTGGGCCCTTGAATATTACTTAAGGTTACAAAGTGATTTAACCGCTCGGCCAGCTATCCTTCCTATCTGTTACCATGGTGGATAATGGTAGTGACAAGGTAGATAAGTTAACAGGAAAACCCTATAAAAACTACCATATTAAGAGATACTACCAAGGATGCAGTGCTCCACAAGTATACATAGGAAAATACAGCCATTATTTTATGGTAGTGACAATGTAGATATAGGTAGTTAACATAAGTTAACCCTATAAAATCTACCATATCAAGGGATACTACCAAGGATATGGTCAACAATGCTCTAAAAGTACATACGTAGGAAAATACAGCCATTATTTAGAATTAACGTACCTTAAGGCATTAATAACATCAACAGACAGGGTAATTAGGCCTATACTACCTTACTAGGTAGTTCTCTGTGGTAGATTTCCCTAGTAATTTAACATGGTAGATCTACCTAGTCAGAGGGTGTTATTTTTCAAAGTGTTGACAATAGAACTGAGTTTCAGCAGGAAGAAAATGAAAAACCGGAAATATAGTCCAGGGGACTTGGACTGGCGTATGTTAATTGCAGGTTACAAATCTAAGGCTTTACCGGCTCGAGTAATGATCGAATAATAGTGAGGTTTCGCAAATTTACGAAATACGAATACGAAAACGGATACGTCATAAATTCTTGTAACATTTGAATCGAACAACTTGCATATCTGTCACAGATGGTCAGTATTTTACGACGATCATCAACAATTCATAGGTAGAAAAGTTAATATATTTTTGAACAAATTTAGGAACTTTCAAAAATTGGAGTGTGACGTATCCGTTTTCGTATTTCGTAAGTTTGCGAAACCTCTCTATTAACAACAAATTAAAACAAATTATGGCATAGAGAATGAGTTCATCATTGGGATGAACTCATCATCTATGCCTCATCCTCTATGCTTGTATTTCCACGAAAGTACAGCAAACGCCGACAACCTTTGTCATTTGGTCTTGGTAAAATCTACTGCATAGAAACGAAATTAATTTAGGAGTCAAAATAAAATGTAGATTAATTAACCTTACTGTAAGCCGTTAATTGCATCACTGAATACAGTCAATCAGTAACTGTTCGGATACCCAATAGAACAATATAGACTACAATATAACTAATATAAGACAATAGCAATGTTTAATGATTGATACACATTTGTCAGACCAAGGATTTCCTTAACTGTATATTATATGATTGAATAGGCCTATTATATTTACTACCTAGATCAAAACAAAACGTGATCATTAGGAACAGTTTTCTCAAAATCGTTCAATTTTCATACAAAAGCCTTTCCATCCCATTGCTAAAAAGCATCGATGAAAACGTCTTCACGTTCAATCAACATAATAACAACAAATATCTTTAAGAGAAAGCAATTTATCGTATATTGTTAAAATTGTTTTCCCTGGAAACAACACAGTAGTTCATATTTAACAAGGTCAAATAAACTTGTAATGAACTGTGCTTGTTATAAACAATCAACATAGATGAAAACTTTTGCCTTGACGTAAGTTTAAGTAACAAAGTGACAAATAACGCAAATAACAGATTGAAGAAAACAATTTTTTGTGCATTGAACATTTTTAAACACAATTTAAACGAAGAAACGGTACCTGCATCACACCAATAGGTACAGTATAAATCTTTATTTCATCATTCATTCAAAGAGAGCACATTGCACCTCGTGGCCGATGCACGTGCAAATAAAAAACATTATATTAAACATATTTAAAAAATTATAAGTTATTGAAAAAAGAAACAAAAGACAATTTACGAACAGAAAATATAGGGATGGAAACCCGGATCAAACAAAGGACCGAGGAGAAAAGGTCGAGCCTGAAAAAAGAAAACTAGGAAGGGCAAAATCAAAAACCACAGGAGAGCACAACACTGTAATAGAGTTGAGAAGACCTATGAAATATGGAATGGGACTGTTATAAAATCTGTTAGTTCTTGAATGAAGTCTAGTGGGTGGTAATAAGTCTATAAGATGTTTTGATGTTCATTTCTTTGAGAATAACTTGCAGTGCTCAACTCGCCTGCAGTCGAGTGATGAAAGATTACACCTACCTAAGGCATCCTCATAAGAAACATAGGAGGAACCGAGAAAAATACGACAGGCTCTCCTTTGTACAGACTCGGCCCTGTTCCTCGGGCCCTCAGTGAGGCCTGGGTGCCAGACCACATCAGCAAGGGTGGGTCTAATGTAACCACAGTATAATCTGCAAAGCTCTTCAGGGGTAAGACCAAATCGTTTAAGGTTTCTAAGCATAAACATCCTTTTATTAGCCTTACCGACGACATCAATATGATGGTCCCATTTTAAGTTGTCCTGTATCCAAACATCTTAGCTTTATCAACCTTAATAAGAAGTGATCCTCCAATAGTCAGATTAACTTCTGGTTTGGTTTTAATAAGCACACCTGAAGGGTTTGCCACTTAGAAGGATTTAAACAAAGAAAATTCTGGTTACACCAGGAGAAAAGATTGTTAATGTCATCTTGTATATTTCCAGTTGAAGCAATCCTTCTAGTTTCACAATAGGAGAGATCAACGGCATACTTAAGATACTTAGATGTGGATTGACAGGCAGCATCATCGACTATGATTTTGAAAAACAGAGGGCCAAGTTGTGTGCCCTGAGGTACACCCCCGGCCAGGGAAATGTAATTAGAATAACAGTTCCTATATCTAACACATTGAACTCTATGACTAAGAAAGTATGTATATTGACACTTTTTAAAGCAATCAGGGTGGATCCAGTGATTCGATTTGGGGCTTCCAGCAGTGATGGCGCCAAAATTTCCCGACACCATGACAACGCCCCCGACAGGGAGGACAGGTTTTGGTGGGATATTTCGCCTGTAGACCCACTCAAAAGCACATTTCCCCCCGACGAAATCTAAAATTTCCCCCTAGGGCCCCCACTGGTTTCCAGTACCTACACGGCCCCAATTTTCGGCGGTCATCACCAGGTAACAGTTCTGCGATCACGTACTGCGTTGTCCAACCAGGTTACCAAGTGATCGTATGGCAAGCCGTTTTATCATTTACCTCTGAATTGCAGTTAACTTGAATGCATTACAGTTAACTGTAATTCATT
>JAOTQE010138361.1:0-11785 GCA_025631205.1 Nesometra sesokonis
TATTACTTTATAGTAAGGAGACGTTTTGTTCAACCTTACCTGAAAATATTGTTTAGCATGTCTTGTTAGGTGTTTTTTGACAGTTCAGAATAATAAAAAAAAATTTGGTAGGCCTACCTTTAAAAATGAAATGGCAAATGGACTATTTTGTGTTCACACTTTTAGCCAATCAGAAAGCAGTACTATGTATAGGGATCCAGAGGGTCTGAATATATTTTTAAATCAATTTAAAGTAAAATGATTTATTGTAACTTGGCAATCGCTTGCCAAAGAAAACTCAAATTTATTATTATAAAGAAATTTGATGAATTGCCTAGTTTATAACGATTGCTGTTAATTAAGAATAATAGATGTCATTAATAAAATACTGTAGTTTAATGCATAGACAGTATCAAAGGTCAGAAAGTATGTTTCTGGTCATTAATCTAACATTTTCTCACTAAGGCAAATATAAACTTACATATCTTGAACAATTTGCACCAAAGATCAAGTCCATACGACCAGCGGTTACAAAGATATGTTAAAAAAAGGTTAAATTGCCAAAAATAGAACTTCCTGTCATTTTTGGACAAAGTTTTCCATTACAACTAATAGGAGCATGTTATGTTGAAAACAATTTGAGATCAAATTTAAATCTCTACAGTCAGTGGTTACAAAGGGTCCAAAAATGCAGTCGCCCATTTTGAAAAACGCCATGTAAAATTAGAAATCTATCACTATTGTAATGCTATCACATATGTTTTTACTTTAGGGGTCTAGACCATGCCAAAAATCTCTATGAGCAGTTTTCCCTTAATTTGATACCGACCAACCCCCAGGCTGATAGACTATAACAACTACTACAGTAAACGGTAAACAAAAAAAATGAGCGACGCAGGAGCAACTCGTAAAAAGAATAATGCCATTCACACCAATAATTCAAAGGGATTAATTTCCGACGGTCTCGGATTAGTTGTTTTAATAATTAAGCCTATCGAGTCGTTTTCTTCCAGTTGTGAAACATAATACCTCTAATAATTAATTTAATCGTAGTAATAATAACATGGCATTAAACCGGGTTGTGAGTATCATTGGTTAAAATGTGTGGTCATAATGTCGAATTATCGGTCACATGATCACCGATGTAGTTGGTTCAGACGGTGATTCGGTTAATCATTCGTAAAAAAAATGGAATCACTGTGGACCTGTAGGCCAACATTTTTAAATTCTTTCAATTTAGATCACCCGATGGTGGCGCACTTCGTAGGCTGCAACGTAAAAAAACAACAATTACGTTGTCGACTTGTTGTAAATATACATAGTCATTAAATCTCTTCCTTGTGCGCCAACGAGGACTGGGAAATAGCTATTTCTGCACCTTGGAGCTGGATGCGACTAGATTGTATGATATCTCTTATAATTGTGCAGTACTGTGAAAGAAAATATTCCAAGTAACTGGACAGTGCGTATCTTGATTTCTTTTATTCTAAACGCTGCACCAACTGCTTGACATCTTCAATAAACTCGAAGAATATAATGGAAACTGAATTGCTAAAACACTTTTCGTCCAACGCTACGAATACAACCAGCATGTTGAAAGATTTTCTACCAGTGTTGATGTTTGTATGGCTGATGTCAATTTTTACAATAATTGGTAACATTCTCATAATCGGTGCCTGGATATCTGACCAAAAAATAAACACTAAGCCAACAAATTCGTTTATATTAAATCTCTCTGTCGCCGATTTGCTCGTCGGATGTGTTTCTTTGCCAATGAACAATATTTACCTACAATACGGGTATTGGCCTCTTGGAAAACAAGCCTGTCAAATGTGGATTTTTATTGATCACACAGTTTGCCAACAATCAGTTTTCATGATAGTAATGATCAGCTTGGACCGATATTGGTTGGTGAAAAAAGGTTTGGCATATTTATCGTTTCAAACACATCGTAGAACACGTGTTATGATCATTGTGTGCTGGATACTTTCGTTGACATTTTATTCGTTTTGTTGCTTTATTTGGCCAAAGCTAAGTGACAATATGACTGTTATTAATTATGACCAGGATTGTGAAATAGAGATGTATCGTGATTTTACCTTTAATACTATATCTCTGGTTGTTGACTTTTACATACCTTTGTTATTAATAGTGTATTTTAATAGCGTTGTTTATGTTAATATAAGGAATCGATCTAGAGGACCTAAATTCTCTATAAGATGTAGAATCAAATCTGTTATTCCCGCAAGAAAAAGGCAAACAACAAACGAATTACCAGCAACGGCTCCTACACGTGAAGGAACAGGTTTCACTCCAAATGCGAAGCGGATACAAGATCAATTTTCTAAAGAAAATATCTCAAAATACAACACAAAACAATTCAACAAGGAAGAAAATTCAGAATGCAAACTACATGAAAGGATACATAATTTAGTGCAGGCTACAGACAAATCACTTGTATCTATAGGTAAAAGTAGAAACTTGACTAAAAACACTGGGCATATACTGTATGACGATCGCTTTTTTAAAGAAAATAAGACAGAAAATAAAGAGTTAACATTATGCAGAGAAGAAAATTCGAAGAAAGCTTTTCAGTCAGGAAACAGAACACATGGCAAAGTGCAGGCCACAAACGAATCAAAAAAAATGTTCTCTGCATTAACTCCAAATACTGGGCAGAACACACCGTCTGAAGATGTGATGTTTGTAAACTACCATAAAGAATTTATATCAACTGACAATAACGCGATAACATTAAATGTAGGAACTTCAAGGAAAAAGGCTGCTAAATCGGACGAAGGGAAGGCTAAAAAAGATGCCACGAGCAATCGTTCTCACCACAAGGCATTCGTCATGCTAACGACACTAGTTGCCGTCTTTTGCTTCTGTTGGTTGCCGTTCAATATTACCATAATTTTAGAAAACACCATTGGTTGGTTTAACAACACAGTTTTTGATATTGTAACTAATTTACTTTGGTCGAATTCTATGCTCAATCCCATTTTATACGCGGCTAACAACACTCAATTTAAAGATTTTTTCATCACCATTTTCCATCGTCTCAGATATAGAAATAATGTGCGCCCAATGATTTACTAAGGGTACACACTAAAATCTAAAGGTTCTTATTCTCGACCGTCCAGTTAGAATGCAGTCATGTTCACATTCTCTTCCAATCTCAATCTGACTATTCAATTGTGCATATTTTGAAAGAAGTATTGCCGTTCGTAAACAACAAAAAGGCATTAATATTGTTAAAATCAACTTTCTCACGATAGTAACGTCAATGTTACGCTCTTGAGAAAGGAAATTAATATATTTAAACTCTTTTAACGAGCTTTTCACACCAAAAATATCAATTCCTATGTCCCTACTAACATCTAACACATCACCGCTAAAGGGTAATTACATTTAAAGCACCGAATTTCCAATACCATGGTGACAACACATAGATTTCCTCAAAATGAGCAAGCTAATTAAAATCAATTTTTGTCACCTTTTAAGAGACAGAAGAACTTCAAACAGTATAAATCTTTATAGATTGCGATAGAGATTTTAAATTCAGTTTAATTCAGCAAATACGGTTACTAGAGTTCTTATATTGTTTTCACAACCAAAAAGTCAACATTTATCGAAAGTAATCCATATGTTTCATTTCCAGGAAATTTATACATTTTATTTTCTCAGTGGCAATATTTTTCAACATTAAGATAGAATTTAAGCAACTTCTTAAAACATTCTAAACTAGAAACATGATTTTCAAAAATCTACTTTTGTACTTTTGTAGAAGATGCTTAAATTTTGTACATACGCAAACTTTCAGAAAAATGAGAAGAACACTTAAAACTTATAATATAGGTAACTATTTTAAACCAACTGAAAAAATTAAAAACTTGGTTGATAACCCAAAAGAAAACTTAAAACAAACGTACGAAGTAGTATACAATGTAGGTTGTTTTAATTGTGATAAAGTATACATCAGAGAAACAAATAAGGTCCTTAAAACTAATTCCTTGGAACACGTCCAAGAAACATTTATTCATTACAGGCCTCTGGCCCAAATAAACACGTAATATAAAAAACATAAATATTAGAGTGCATTTAAATATTCGTTCCTACGATTAAAAGAGTAAAATAAATATTTTGCTAACTTCGAAATAAGATCTGCGTTTTTAGTAGACATCAAATATAAGAACTTAAACTGATTGGGATTATTGGTATAGAATGTAAAAAGAAATCTTGATCTAATATCTGAATAAAAAGGGCAAACTAAAGTGAAATGGTACTCATCTTCAATTGCTTGTAATGAACATAATTTACATATTCTTTCATTTTTATCAATATTATACCATCTTCCCTTTTCAACTTTTAATTCTAATACGCCCAGTCTTAATTTAGTTAAAATTTGTTTATGTTGGATTTTTTTTTATATTTATCAAAAAAGCCTCTACTTTGAATTCCTGTTTCAATTCACTATACAATTTTAATTTTGAGTGTACTCTAATTTCTTCATGGAACCTTTGACGTTCAGTGTATGTTAGTCTTTGTTTAAAATTTAAAATAAAATAATTTATATCATCAACTTATTGTGCATGCCATATATTTGCAAAACCTAATGAACATAAAATGTATTTAACTTCATTAGCCCAGCATGGTTCATCCCAAAACAAGGATTAAAGAACATAAAAAAGACGTCGATCATAACACTATAAAAATACAGACTCGCACTACCGGGAAATCATCGTCCAGTGAATTTCATAAATCAGCAATCACAGATCACATGGCACAACACAATCATATATCAGATTGGGAAATATTGACATTTTACACAAGGAGCAAGGTTTTCTTAAACGGAAAATTAAAGAATCCACATAACGAACAGGGAGGAAGGTGCACACCAACTCTCTCATTATTTACGATTGTATACTAACGATTGGACACCGACAGCCTAGGAATGCCTGTGTTGCAACCAGTCAAACATACAGTCAAGCATAGAACAACACAACTGACGATGTTTAGCTGATCAGCTTAATGAAACTGTCTTAAAAAGTAAGTTTTACTTGTTTATTTTGATGAACATTCTTATTACTACTACTACTTTGAAACCAGATGAAATTGTTTTAAAAAATGATTATACATAGTTTTATCAACAAATGTGGGTCTTGAGTGTTTACACCAAAATCTATTGATAATAATCTAATGAACATTACAGTTTTAGTTGCGTCCTTCTACCAAGTCTGGAAAGTCATCCATATTGGTTTCACCATCCCAATCAAAGAAACGATGCTTCATGATTTCTTTGTGAATTTCACATAACCCAACATAGATAACTATTCACTGTCCTCTCATAAGGCAATTCATTTTATTTTATATTGAACTGATTACATTTAAATACAAGGTATAATCTCCATTCATTTTATGTAATATTAAAATCTTCATTATATTTTAACTGGAATGAAGGAGTTTTTTTTTAAATGTGTATATTGTGTATTGATTTTGTTGACGTCATTTTAAATAGCTGTCATCTCCAACATATCAAACCATTTCTTTGAACAGTCATTTTTTTTAACTCACTGATAAAGGAATTACAGTAACCACTGTTCTCTATCTAAAATATTATTATACATACATTTGCATGCTAGTAATCGAAAGAAAAAGTTGTAACACTTCACTATATAGGTCGCTAACCAATTTCAAAGTACACCCCGAGAGTAGAAAATGAATACAGGGTTTAACATTACTAGCATTTAACAACACTAATTATGTCTAACAGAATGCACTGCGATTGTCTATATGTAAATATGAAACACGTTAGTGATGTATCTTATTAAAAATATTTATCATTTTTTTCTTTTAATAAAAATAGGTAAATTACATCATATTAATAATACATTTGGAAAAACCGAGCCATTAGAAAAATACATTTACATTACGACTTAAAAGATTTGGTCTCTCCAATCGGTACAATGTAACACTAAAACTACCGAAATCTATTCATACATTGCATAGATGAATAAAACTAAAATAGTATTATAACTAAGTAAATTAACACTTGATAAACAAGCATCAACATACCCCACAGTGAGAGTAATAGGCTAGACCTGGGGTAGAATTAAGTCTGAGGCAAAGTGGCACGCTGTTTCCATGAATATTAAACATAATACTAAACTCATACCTTTTGCCCGGAAGTGATAGGTTGACCTGGCGTATAACCGTGCCTGCCTCAGCGCGTCTGGATGTTGATTGTAGGTAGGCCACCATAGGTCTATAAATTTCTCGCCATAATACACCGTCTTTCATGAAATCTCATTATAAACCTTCATAAATTTGAAGAATGGAGAATGTTTTTGTCTGAAAATATTGTCGTCAAAAATCAATCCGTCGTCGAAGAACAATAGTGACCTTTCGATTTGGAACGAAGTTGATAGTGGAACGCAAAAAAGAAAAAATATTACGCTAATAAGCAGTGGCCAACGCCGGGTGCATTCTACGTTCTATGTTAAATCGATGTCGATACCCGGCGACGCTCACGCATAATGTAACAAACTCCAGAATGTGCACAATTTAGAGATCCGTCAATAAACCACATACAAATGCAAAATTCCAGAGAGACTGTCCAATTTAGTTATTTTCTACATTTCAATTAATTAGGCCTACTACAATTAGATGCTACTAAACCTCACTTCCATGATTATTCGTACTGTGTTTGGTCTTGACCGAAAATCACTCGACGACCATCCCAGATACAGAGTGACAACTCAACACACACAGGCCTAGTTCTGCATGCGCAGTGGCGTTGGCATGACGTGAGTATGTTCCAGGCTGTATGGTGCTGAAGGGTCATTGAACCAACGCTTGAATTTAATTCAAAGTTACAAGTCAAACTTCTTAACCACACGGCTACTTACCAACAAAACCGAGTTTTAGAAAGGAAATAAAGATTTAGCAAGTAAGCAGTCAAGTAGGTAATTTTTGTTGATGATAGTGGGAGAAGGTAGAAGGCGCTTGGTTAGTTTAAAACATTTTATATCCCAGTCAATCGTTTTACCCGCTCAACTAATTATCGCTCTGTAACAGAACTGAGTTTAGAGAATAACGAACGGTCGAAAAGTTCTTTAAAAACTGTGAGATGAACCTGCCCTTGTAGGTAACTGCAGGTGGGGAGTCAAACGTTTAACACACTCGGCTAAAGGTCGATAGGTAACGGATTGAGTTTAGAAGAAAATACCTAATTAGAACAAATTTCAAAACAAATTAATCGGCGCAAGAGGGCACTCTATATAGCCCGTTGAATTATTAATATTAACATTGCATTCATTTATAGATACAACGTACATCATCTAGGTGGATAGTATAGAGCCGGAGGTCACCAGAGGTCATCAATAAAAAAGTTTGTACTGTATAGTCTGAAGGAGCATTGAACATATGGTTGATTTTAAACGTAGGCCTAAGTTTTAAATACGTTTTAAAATATTTCCATATTTTAACTGTTTCATACTTGAGTCTAGTCATGGCAAACCCAAAAAGTTGTCGAACAGAAAGTTATTGAGAAATAAGCAAATAACAGGAAATATTTTGATTTTTTAAAATTTTTATTGAATTTTGATAATTGACCCATCGTTTTGAAGTTTGTGTAATGTGATGATTTTAACTAAATTTTCAATTTTACTAAAACTTTGTGGTTTTGCAGTGGTTTCCCTCATTTTATTATCATACCGTCTTTGTACAACAAGCACCAATTATTTTTTTTTGAAATGGATGAAATAAAATGAGTCTCAATAGTCTTACCCACAACTGAGGTTTACGAGAAAATAATAATAAATGGAAACCAATTTTATGGGAAATAAATTGACGCATGAGGCACTCTGTATAACCGGTTTGATTAGTTAAAAAAGAATGCGCGTTTAATTCCTTTTCTAATAGGTTTCTAATGGTATGGTGTATCGTTTCTCACCATCGCAATAGCTCAAGTTGGCCTCACTAAGGAAAGAACTGCGTGAGGCAACGGCCGCCATCAACCAATCCAATTTCATCAAGCCAAAGTGGTTATTTCCCATTTATCATCTCAACGTCCTTTTTCCTTGTGTAGGAAGGAATATTTTAACATACAAAAAAAAAACCAAAAACATGAGTGCAACCTTAATCCTGTGTTACTTTGGGAATACCTAAAAGTAAGGATTAGAGAATTTTCGTAAATAATAATAAGACATTATAGCGCTTATTGCTAAGCGCTTCACAATTATTACCCCCAGTCATTGGGACAAACACCTATGGAATACAATACATTCCATAATGTTGCAGCCGTAATCAGCGCATATGGCATTCGTACCTCCCAGGTACCTGGGTGAAGAGAGGCAACGTGGATAAAGTGTCTTGCCTAGAAACACAAGCAGTCGACCAGAGTGAGCCTTGAACCAACGACCCCTAAACGTCACTGCTGCGCCAACTGTTTCCACATTTACCATTCGTAAAAAGAAAATCATTGTTTTTTAATGCGTCTAATACTAGTGCTGTGTCATACTTGTAGACCTACATTTTTAAATCATATAAATCAAAGATCTTATAATGTATTATAAGATCTTTGATATAAATTTTAATCACCTGCTGGTGGCACACTCTATAGGCTACAACTTAAAGAACAATAAGACTTGTGGTAGATATCTGCGTATAGATAGTAAATGCCTTACTTGTGCGGCAACAGCAACTGGAAAGTAGCTATTTCTGTAAAGTGGAGCTGGAAGGGCTAGTCAATCGTCTTACCCAGGTTAGAAGATTCTGGATACTTGGTTACTTCGTATCATTGTACAACAATGTGAAAGAAAACATTCCAAGTTACTCCAAAGTGCTGTCCGAACCATAATTTGAATTATAAAAGCTGAGTCAACTGCTTCATACCGTCAATGAACTTAAAGAAGATAATGGAAATTGAAGAGCTAAAACACATTTCGTTCAACGCAACGAATACAACCAGCATTTTGGGCGTTTCTCTTACAGGGTTAATGTTAGTATGGCTGATGTCAATTGTTACAATAATCGGTAACATTTTTATAATCGTTGCTTGGATGTCTGAGGATAAAATAAACTCTAAGCCGGCAAATTTGTTTATATTCAATCTCTCTGTCGCCGATTTGCTTGTCGGATGCGTTTCTTTGCCTATGAACAACATTTGTCTACAATACGGGTATTGGCCTCTCGGAAAACAAGCCTGTCAAATGTGGATTTTTATTGATCACGCAGTTTGCCAACAATCAGTTTTCATGATAGTAATGATCAGCTTGGACCGATATTGGCTAGTGAAAAAGGGTTTGGCATATACATCGTTTCAAACACATCGTAGAACATGTGTTATGACCATTGTGTGCTGGATATTTTCATTGACATTTTATTCGTTTTGTTATTTTATTTGGCCGATGCTTAGTGGTGATAATCTTGTTTTTAACTATGACCAAATTTGTGAAATAGCGACGGATGGCGACTTCATTTCTAACACTACATTTCTAGCTATCGACTTTTACATACCTTTGTTACTAATATTGTATTTTAATAGCGTTGTTTACGTGCATATAAAGAACAGATCTAGAGGATCTAAATTCTCTATAAGATGTAGAATCAAGCCTGCAATTCCCACAAGAAAAAGAAAAATGCAGACAACGAACGAATCACCAGAAACGGCTTCGACTCGTATAGGTTTCTCTTCAAATGCGAAGCGGATAACAGTATCTAAAAATATCAAGTGTGACGAAGTTAACTTTTCTGAAGAAAATATATCAAGATACAACAATGTAAAACAATTGAACAGGAGAGAAAATTCAGAAAGGAAATTAGACGAAAGGACACGCAATAGAATGCAGGCCACATACAAATCACATACCTCTACAGGTATAGGCAGCAACGGGATAACATTCACTGTAGGAACTTCAAGGAACACCGCTGATAAATCGGACGGACGAAATACTAGAAAAGATGCCGTCAGTAATCGTTCTCATCACAAGGCATTCGTTATGCTAACGACACTTGTTAGCGTCTTTTGTCTCTGTTGGTTACCGTACAATATTTTCATAATTTTAGAAAACACCCTTGGTTCGTTTAACAACAGAGTTTGGACGATTGTTACTATTTTACTTTGGTCAAACTCTATGCTCAATCCGATTTTATACGCGGCTACCAACACTCAATTTAAAGCATTTTTTATGACCTTTTTCTATCGTCTCAGATATAGAAATAGGGTAGGAACAATAAATTGCTAAGGATACACACTAAAAATAACAATTCTTATTCTTTTATGTCACGTTGGAAGGCAATCATATTCGCATTTTTTTCCAATCACAATTTGGCTATTCATTTTTTCCCCGAAAACGAACAAAAAATGCATGAATCTTAGGCCTAATTGTTAAAATTTAAAATAAATTTTCTCGCGTTAGTAAAATCAAAAGATCCTGAGAACGGAAATTAATGTATTTAAACATTTTTAATGAGCTTTTCTTATCGAAAAAGACCAATATCCTTTGTTCCCCACTAACCTCTAACACACGCTAAAGGGCAATTACATTTAAACTACCCAAATTCTCAATACAATGGTGAAAAAACATAGATTTCCTCAAAATGAGCAAGCTAATTAAAAATATTTTTGTCTCTTTTCAAGAGAAAGCAAAATTAAACACTATAACTCTTATAGACTACTGATATTGATTTTAAATTTAGTTTAATTCAGCAAATATAGTTATTACAGTTCACATTTTTTTCAAGATGAGACTAATCAACATATCAAAAGTAATAAATTTGTTCCATTCCCAAGAAATTTATACGTTGCACTTTTCTAAATGGCGATAATGTTTAACATTAAAATTTACTTTAAGCAACATTTTAAACATTATAACTAGCAACATAATTTTCAAATCTACTTTTGTATTTAATTTTAAAACAATGATTATACAAATTTTTTTCAAAAAATCTGGGTCTTTAGTCTTTACACCAAAATCTATTGATTTATAATCTAATGAGCATTTCAGTTGCGTCCTTCCACCAAATCTGAAAAGTCAATTATTGGTTTCACCATCACAATCAAACAAAAAGATGTTTCATGATTCCTCTGTGACTTTCACATAACCAACAGAGATCACTATTCACTGTCCTCACATCGGCAATTCATTTTATTTTATATTGAACTGATTGCATTTGAATCCAAGGTATAATCTTCATTCATTTTATGTAATATTGAAATCTTCATTTTATTTTGATTAAAATGAAGGAGTTCCTTTTCTTTTAATGTGTGCAAGAAAATATTTTCTTTATCTTACCACAGTACTATTTTAAGCGTTTTGTCATATGTTTGTGTAGCATGGTATAATAGCCTTTCAGAGCATAATAAATTAAAACTGGCTAAGATTTCGAAAGAAAGGCCATCAACCACCTCAATATAATTCTAGTCAACCCCTCACATCCACTAAATCATGAATACACTCTATGCATTTCAGGTCGAATGCTCCCTAAGAAATGTAAAACAAACAGATGCAGGAATTCCTTTGTATGTCTTAACTTTGCCCATATTTCCAACTCTAAATTCAAAAGATAATGGACAAGTCACGGATTTTGTATATAGGCCTACTGTTTTGTGCAATTGTTAGTTACTGTTACTATCTATTCAATTTTTTTATATGTTTCGTCACTGTATGTGTCAACAACAAAAATTTCATGTATAGCAAGTAAGTTGTAAACGTGACAATATATTCAATTCAATTCAATTTCAATTCAATTTATTCAATAATAACCTCCGTGAAGGAGAAGAGTACATACACAAAATACATAA
>JAOTQE010138372.1:0-11785 GCA_025631205.1 Nesometra sesokonis
GGGATACCTAAATAGCCGGCGCAAAAATCGTAATAGACGGGGATCGCGCCGGGCGCCGGGTTAAAATGACACCACTGAGTTATCATTTATTGAGAATTCTTTAAAAGCACACGTTTACCACAGATAGATAAAATCAAAAATTTTATGGTACAACTGTAAAATTATGGAAATCATTTGCTAATTTTAAATGGTATGCTGATTTATGTGCATTTTATAAAATACATAGATTGGTGTTGTGGCTAGTGTTATTGAAGATAATGGAATTATCGAAGTGCTAAACTAACCTTGAGAGTAAAATTCATCTGTACTTGGTTCGTTAAACATCTTACTGCCTGATGAAACAATACGCCCTCTAGAAATTATATCATAATTCAGCGTAAAATTACAAGGCATTGTTGACAGGAGTCCAATTCGTGCCATGCTTCCAACCTGTTTAAAATATTATTTTGAAATGTACAATAAATTACATTCATCAACAAGGTTCAACAATAATACTGACAAAAAAATGACAAAATTCAAAGATTACTGAATTTGAAACGTGACAGGCAGGTGTCTTGACCCCTGATGACAAATACCATAATTTTATATAATTGTTTTACAATTATTTTTAATCACTGTATATTCTGGATTGCCATTCCAAATTTCTTTTCTTTATTTCCTTCTCTCTATAATTCTTGTATTCATAAAATGAAACGTTTACTAACAAATTTAATTTTTTTTAATTCTTATTTTTCTAACAGATAGTTACAGCACGTATTATCATCTTAATTCCAAATAAATAATATACCTAATACCTTAATGTAAACTATCATTAACATCTTTCAAACTATACTCTTGTATCACTCAAGCTGAGATCAAGTCTGGTTCCAGGACTATTCTACTGTTACCATAGGATAGACTTTTTTCATCATTACTATGAACGTACATCAAGATCATAAACTTTGTCCAGACCCAGTACCGCTTGTTTTTTGAGAATGTACCTTGTGTACAACTTGCAAATACAGTTGTAATTTTGGACAATCTCTATTATTAGACCATTTCTAATTATGTATTATTTTAGCAAACTCCCAATTTTAGAGAGATCACTAAATAAATGCTACATCAGAAAGCTTAGAGTAGTGCTCAAATTTGGAGAAAACAGATACCTAGCAGTGTGGTCTATGACAAATTAGGCCCCTAAAAAAATTGTTGTATTGCCCTTTACCGATCGACCGTAAAAATCGCGGTTGGGTTTTTTTTTTGACCACTTTTTAAAAAAAGTTTTTAAACTAAATAAGAAAAAAGACAATAAATAAAAAAAATTTCAGTGATTGAATATCGAAATATTAAAAGTTTCTGTGTTACTAAAATAGAAATATAATCAGTTTTTAGTGATTCCGTGTAGTAGCGAGGCATTTGCAATGACTAGCCTCAAACATAAAAGTAGAAAATAGATGGTATTGGGGATAAACGATTGTCAATTGGAATGGGGATAGGCCTAGGGAAAGCACATAAAACTGAACTTTTTCCAAAAGTGATGTGGATATTAAATATACTATTGAAACACATTTCTAGTCATTTCTTATGTTATTGTGTAACTTCTGTTAATGAAATATACAGGCAAGACATGGATTTAAAAAAAAAAATTGACCTACCATCCCTCCAAATTTTTTAGCCAAAAGGGCAATACAACTTTTTTTTTGGCCTTACTTAAAGTTGGGAATAGTTTTGCCCAGGAATATGCAGTTAGCTTGCCAATTTCACCATCAGCCTGATCTGACTGCCAATTTTCTCATCATCTGAGAATCACTGTGCAATGAGATTTTGAAGACTGGAATGGGAAAAATTGCACTATAAGCCTGACTACATCTAGTACTCGAAAAAGTCTCTATTACTAAACCGTTACTACTTACCTCAACCTTGCCTTCATTTAGGTTGCTTAGCAAGAGGTGACTTTTTGATGGTGAGAACCAACTATAGATAGTCAGGTACTCAGAATAGTATGTAAATTCTTCTACTTCCTTGCCATCAATGGCTGTCACAACTGCCTACAATATAATGAATCAAGGTATATTTATCATATTTTTTAATCATCTGTAGCATAGGCTTATGAGATATGCAGCCAAAATATAGTACGGTAATTCAACAAATATGTATATATTTTTTTATTTTTTATTTATTTTTTATTTATTTTTATTTATTTCGTGTCACATTCAACAGCAAGTTTACTCGCCACTTACAGGATGAGAACTACACCATGCTTTCTAAACCAAGTCTCATTATGAGGCTTTGGGAGTGCTGTTGTTAAGTCGTGCAAACCAACCTAGCGTTTAGCCAGGTTTGAACCCAGTACCTCGGGATTGGAAGGCAAGCATGCTATCCACCAAGCTACAGCGCCACTCCATTTATTATTGCTTGTGGTTGCATATCTTCATCATATAATAATTTCTCTACTGAGCTTATCTGTACAAACCAGACTACTTTTTATTTTATTTTACTTTATTATTTTAAGCTTGTATTTTTAAATTTTATCAAACACTTTTATCTTGAATGTTATTGTTTATTGAGACAAAGGCTTTAAAAATCTTGATTGTTGAAATTAAAATTTGACAAGCCTTTGTTATAATTTGTTTTTTATTATTTTTTTTTATTTAGGCCTATATTTAATTTGTTTCTGTTGTGAATGGTAGTCATCGCTTAAAGTCTATTTTGACTTATTTTGACTACCATCCATATACAGTACTTGTCACATTTTGTAAAGCAATTATAAAATAAGAAATGTTTTATGTACAGTATGTGGAAATAAACAAACAAACAAACAAATGTTACAGTACCCCTGAAAGAAGTGGATAGCAAAGAGAGAACCTCATGTGAAAAATTTGGAAGGCAAAAAGGCTGTCTTGTCATTTTGTGAATATACTGGAGGGTTTATTTTGTAACAGGCTTGACACAGCATTACGTTCGTCTGTCTTTGTCTTTTGTTTGAGTTTTTTGTAGCTTTTGTGTTAAATCTTGCTTACCTTTCAACAAACAGTCAAAACCCCTGTCCCTGTTAATGTTAAGTTGCCTTTGTCTTATACAAACATATTCCTTTATCATCTTTTATTTGTCTGATTGATTTTCAATCCATTAAATTGAATAATTCTTTAACATAGTCTTTTTAATTTTGTAGCTTTTAAACATTGGTTTAGAGTTTGAATATTTTATACGGTTATATTTTAATATTTTTCTTCAAATGTTATTGCATTTAATTATGTTTGACAGTAGATTAGTTAGGTTAGATCAGATATTTTCTAATTCTTTTTTCTTTATTTTCAAATAAATTAATTTTAAGTTGAAATGTTGAATGACAAGCTCCTTAGAGTTTTTATTGTGTATCCGTTTTCATCATTTTTACCATTTTGTCACTTCTGTTATTTTATATTGATGAATATTGAATTGAATTGAATTGATTATAATAACTTTTGTTGTAGAAACCTCACTACAGTAACTATACTTCCTTAACATTTGCCAGGTCTCACAACAAAATGAGTCGCATCGTATGTGAGATCAAATTGAGATAATCACTAAAATGAGATGTCTGAAGTGACTGATTGCAAATGTGAGGTCTCTCCACAAAATGAGTCGCATATTGAGATAAAAAATTGAGATAATCACCAAAATATGTCGGAATTCCAATTTCTCAGAATATAATTTTTATTTTATAAATTATGAATACTAAGGTACTTTTATTTCATTAAAATATACTTTTTTACATCAGTTTTTATCCAGAAATGTCCATTGTGCAGGTTTTCTGAGAAATTGTTTTAATGGTTTAATAATATTCAATTGCTTTATGGGCGATTTTCTCATAACTGTGTTTCCATACATGAAAACCTGCTCTGATCTACTTATCCAATGAATGTCATTTAAAGTGTAGATTATAACTTATATTATGCTCTATTAGAAGGTTCCTAAGTTTTTGATTTTCCATGAGACTCAATTTGTGGTGAGATCTCGCATTTCTTGTTACAACAAAGTTTTTGTAACTTTAAAAAACATACAGAAGTTAACTCACATCAAGCCAGAGCATTTGTGTTGACATTTCACCCACCGGTATCTGGAATGACACAGCGCCATCACTCGATATAAATTCCTCATTGTAGGATGTTTTCTGCTGAATAGCTGTCGTCTTGACCCTGATAGTGACCCCATCAGCTGGTGTTCCATCTGGGTAAGTCACTAAAATCTAACAAACAAAAATATTACAATGAATATATTTTCTTCAAGGCTTATAATTAAGTTTAAGACAGAGATGTATTATTTTAACGGCTAGATAGTGAACTTCCACAAAATACATAGCCCAAAGTGCACTTCCGTGGAAGCGCCTACAATTGAAGGATACATCCAAAATCCAACCAATCAAATCGTGTTATGTTTTAATGTTGTTGCTACAGTAAATTTGCACTCCCAATCTTTCATAAAAGTTTCTGATTTATCAATAAATGGAAGTAAATTTAATCCAAATATAAAGACAACCGACAATGTAAAATATATGTAACACACATAAATAACTTTTATGACAAAACAATGTTAAAAGTACAATTATAAAAAAAATATTATTATTATTTAATTTACATGTTTGTGATGAAGGCTGACGACCATCAATGGGACCATGGGATTTCAATTCTAAAGTGTTAAATTCATTATCTAACCGTAAATACTAAATCTATGGTTTAAGCACTAAAATTTTACAAGTGATTGACCAACAGACCGATCAGGAAAGGTTATCAGAGTTGATCTGTTCACATTTGACTTTCCTACTTGTATAAAACTAACCTGGTTAGTTTTTCTGGACAAACATGTGTCTGTTAAACTAACTGTGTGGCTAACATAAATTAAGTGACAGGTAAGCTTCTTGGGCAGTTCACACTGGATTTTGGTAAGACTAACAAATGGGTTGGTTAGTGTTACAAAAAAAATCAGTTAAATTGTGGCTTTTGCTTATTAAACTCACATTTAGTCCATGCAGCATAATACAAAATGAATTAATTAAAAATTCCCAAATATCAAAAGAAAATTAGAAAACTTTCAATCATGTACAAACAAATACACAACAACTACAAATGTTACTGTAACTTAATTTCATATCCTACTTCACAAATGCATTTTCTATGTTGATAAAGCACTTGGAATAAGCATATAACTTATATAATAGCAACAATTTAATAATAAATTACTACCACTTTAAAATGTAAGCAGTAAATATAAAACAGATAATATTTAAGAATTTTAGGAAATAATATGATTATTTATATGAAAATAACAAAATAAACAGTTGGTTTTGATTATCAAAGTTAAAAATCTTGCAGACACAAATTCCTGTGTTACATCTGCTCCTTGTATATGAAGGTAGGCCGGTTACTATCTCAACATCATGATTAATTACCAACAAATTAGTAGGCCTGGCGTTTTTAAATAACCCAACTGGGGAGGTTCACCAGACAGCCCCAACCTACCACGAATTGCTCTCTATATTGCAGACAATATTTCCTGAATTATGTCAAAATAGTTAACTTTTTCTATCAATTGTGCAACTATTTCGCTCAAAACAATGATCGTTTCTTTCTCTAATGACAGGAGCTTCCTAAAAATAATCGTTATAATTTTTGCCATACTTGTTTTTCATCGCATCATCATTGGCCCTGTGGTCAGTAACCTGTGAAATCGGTTATTTATGGACCAAACTCTGTGTTTGTTTTATTATTAGATTATGTTGGAGGGGGCATGGTATATTTCTTAATAATTAATACAGTATATCCAATCCTGTTTGTCAAGTTTGTGGATCATGCACTTAATTACGATACTCCACTTATTAACTTCTCTAAATTGTATGCAATTTTTTGACAACAATGACATAGCTCTTTTCATAATTTTCTTTCCCAATATAACATTTACCATGCAAACACAAAGGGTTACTTGAACTAATATGCCCTGGATTTAATTTTGGAGTCTTTTGGAGTCTTAGCAACCTTAATCAGGGGTATATCCAAGAATTGGGAACTAACTAAT
The DNA here is from genome assembly GCA_025631205.1 of Nesometra sesokonis. Lineage (NCBI taxonomy): Eukaryota > Metazoa > Echinodermata > Crinoidea > Comatulida > Antedonidae > Nesometra > Nesometra sesokonis. The sequence goes on from JAOTQE010138372.1 coordinate 6,031, forward strand.
AAATATAGCCATAATACCCATAAAGCTGCAAGAATTGTTGTTAATCATTATTGCGAATATCTACAAGAGAAGACATGGATTTAGATTTTGAAGACTTGGGCCTAGGCTAGTGGCAGGCCTAGGCTAGGCTAGACCCTGGTAAATCTGAAGTTGCAAGTAAAGTATTTGAATAATAGTTATAACATTGAATGCCTAATTTCAGGGGATACCGAAAAATATTGTACTCGCTGTAAAAAAATACTGAACTAGTCTTCGATTCATTCAATATTTTGCAACAGCTCGAACAATATTTTTTTTTATCCCCCAAAGTCATTCAATATTATATAAGTATTAATTTTACAGTCTGTTTCCATCAGAAGGGAATGCTCATTTTCTTTGAAGGGGTTGCTTGGGGATCTAATCGTCATAATTCAAAGCAATTTTTATTGCTTTCTACCTCTGATGGGGGTGCTCGGGCACCCTAAGCCCCCTTTGGATATGCCACTGTTTATGTTGTATTAAAATGTGGTTTTCATTTCAAATAACTCAAAATATAATGTGTGTGTGTGCGTGTGTGTGGGGGGAAGGGAATTATTTCTGTTAAGCCCCCTTCTAAGTGTCCTCTGTTAAGATGGGCCACTTTATTTATCTTAACATATATTTTTACTATAAAAGAGTTGTTTCAATTTTATGACAGATTTATTATTACTCTACTTTAACGAGTTAGTTCCTGAAGCAGGAACCAAAAAGCATGAGTATGAAAAAATTAGGTTAAAGGTCAACCTGAATACATGACCTAGCAGACTATAAATTATATGTTGATATTAATATTTAACAAATACTTTACTAAAAACATCCCTACAAATTAAATAGCTTAAAAATTTCACTTGTATGAAACTTTCATCAAAGCTGAAAAAATCCAGAGAAATTGACATTCTGGGATGAGTTTTGCTAAAATAACAGTTCAACAAGGTAGTACTACAGACAAACATTCTGTGATGAGTTGAGTAGCTCATTCTTTTTTCCTTTTACCAGACCCTGAGGTGACGAGAGAGGAGAGGTGGCTGAGGGAGAGGTCGACACAAGAGGGCGGAGAGGAAGGAGACGTTTAGAATGGGTTGACAACATGAGAGATTGGAATAATGGGATGGAAATTGCAAGACAAATGGCCATCAAGTGAAACGCCTACGGCTCTCTAAGGGCTATGGCATGCTGAACTGAAGTGACAAGGTGTTTCGTGTATCCTTCACTAATTTTTAAGAGCTGGAAATCTCAAACTCCAGCCTCAATGGGGCATAATGATCTTTATCCTGGAAATTTTCCAATTAAATTCATTCATGTGTATGCGAGTATGGCCGAGTGGTAAAGACAGGGGAACCGTAAACCATAGCAAAAAGCACAGCATGGGTTCGAGGCCCACTCGCACCATGGTTCTGGTGATTTAACAAGTCTTCTCGGATAAGGACTATAGTATAAACCGTAGGCCCAGTGTACACAAACAGCTTATGTGCATTTTAAAGAACCCAGTACATCTTCGAGACGGGTAGGGGGCACCCCGGTGTACTGGTCCATTACGACCCCTGTCGTGGAAAGCTAAAATAGCGCCAGTACAACCCAGAACTTGCTGCATGACGTGACCCTTAGAGGAGAAGAAGTTCATAAGAATGTGTAACATCTGGTCCACATCAGCGCCATGAGCATTTTGTAGATTGATACTGGTGCATATAAATATACACAATTATAAATCTTAAATGGCAATAATGATAATGATCTTGTGATGATGACATGAAGATGATCATATTTTAGATTTGATAAATGGGACTGTGGTAGTGCCTCTTACCTTGCCATTATAGGGTAACCCTGGCTTGAAATGTTGCTTGGTATCATCAGAAAACTTGATGTGTATCAACTGTTGCTTGTAGATGGGACATGATTCATCAATCACTGAAAACGTGTTACCATCTGATGCTACCACCTTAGCTTCAATGTGAAGAACACCGCGAAAATAATCACCATAGAGGCCATCAACATACTTGCCAGGACATACTCTTACTGTTGCTGTTCCATGAATCTATCAAAGAGATTATTTACATTAAAGATGTATTGTCACCTCAAAAATAAAAAAAAATTGATTTTGAAAATGACTTGCTTCTATTGAAGAAAAATATATGAGGCATGACACAGCAAAACCATCAAGTTGTAGGAAAATTGAAAATTGAGTCATTGATAAAAACCATATCACACTATTCCCAAGCTTTAAAATGAGGGGGTCAGTTTTCAAAGTCGGACATCTATAACTGAGGTTATTGGACAAAATATACAGAAATTCCTTTTGTACTTGTTTATATTTCCTCTTGTTTATGTCCTTATTTCTCAATAACATCCTGTGCAACAACTTGGTGGGTTTGCCATGACTAGCCTCATATGTCTAGTGATCATAGATTTATTATTACGGCTAGATGGTGATCTTAACACTGTAAAAATGGCAGTCCATGTAGGCACCTACTATTTTGATTTCTCAGCCTCCATCACAAACATGTAAGTTATATAATCATAACTGTTTTATAATTATTGTATTTTTAACATTTTTTTGTTATAAAAATTATTTACATCTGTCACACATATTTTATGCTGTCTATGACTATAGATTTGGATTAAATTTACTTGCATTTATTGATAAATTAAAAACTTCGTTGAAAGATGTTCGACATAGCAACAGCCTTAGAATGTAACACGATTTGATTGGCTGGATTCCGAAATAGTAGGCACTTACATGGAATTAAACTTTGGGCTATCTATTCTGTGGAAGTTCACCATCTAGCCATAATAATAAATCTATGGTAGTGATAATGTTATAAATTGAATGTGTGCCAACTGTTTGCAACAGACCATTTGCCATATAAATGCTTGCATAGTTTATTCCAAAAATTCAGGTTCACTGTACACAATACGCCACCATTGACCGAGTAGCTGTTATATTACAAACGTTCAAAATTTTTAGTCCCATCGGCTCACAAGATTCGCCACACACATGAACTATTGTCTTAACCAAATGGCACAAACGACTGTTGCTATATGCTGTAGGTTCACATGTGGCCTTTAGACAATAACGATATTATTAGAAACAACCCTTCCGTACAATTCTTTCATTTAAATCTATTATTACATATTAATTAAATATTTTACAATACGTATTTTTCTTTTCAGAATTTAAACTAATTTTATTTATCTACTTTCCATATTTCAATATTTTATCTAAATGAGTGCAATTTCTGAAAATCTTGAGGTTTCTTAACCATTTTATTTATAATGTGTAGATTCACTAATATTATCATATTTGGTTATCACACAATATGAATATTATTTGGTAATTCAAACTGCTACCCTTCACATTTGTTGTGTTTTAGTTTAGATTTTATCACAATAGTTTCAATTTCATCAAGTGTTTTGTTTTTATAATATAAAAATTGCATTTCCTTGAAATGACTATAAAAGTTCATACAGTAGAAGGTCATTCCTATTATCATGATAGTTACAATAACAACCAGAGCCCTATGCTTCGCCTGCGATAGAGGTTTAAAGCTAGTTATTATTTTAGATAATGTAAACCCTAACGCAGCCAGTCACCGGCACTTGCCCGTACAAAGACGATCGGCCAACAATGACACAGAGTGTCATTTCTCTTCTCCGCTCAACACAATGACATAATAGACACTGATGTATACCTCCATGATAGAACAAAAAAACCAACTCTTACTACCCATAGCCTATTTTGTGATGTTATACTTACAATTTCTTGATTAACATTTTGGCATGTTTATAGCATCTATTTGTGATATTATTTCTTCACAAATGGCTCTTATGTTATTATGCACTGGGTCCTAATACTCAAAAGCCATTGCTTTATTTTATCACTTGAATTTATATTATCAGTGATCCATATTTTGATTTTGAGAATGATTTAATTTAATCACCAAAAAAATCCTCATTATCCCCACTATTAATACTGTGCATAAGTCACCACTGTGTATAACCTGCACCATACCCAGTGGCGTATCCAGAGGGCAGGGGCTCAGGGTGTTCGAGCACCCCCCCCCACCCCCTTTGGAGCCAAAAAACAATATTAGGATACAAATGTGAAAATCTGTGCCTCAAGCAACCCACTTCAGTGGAAATGATCACCCCTGTTCAGAGTAAAAGGACCATACTGTGATGTAATAGCACAAAATCATAAATCACACTATAAAGAGCCTTCCAATGAGGGGACAATAGGGCAAAAATAGTTTTTTTTGCTTGTCAAAATCTAATCATCCGGGTTCGATCACCTCCCCCCCCCCCCCAATTCCTAGATACGCCCCTGATACCTTTAGACACAAATGTCATGATTTTTGTTAAATTCTTTTTATAAGAAGCAAATCTGTCATTGATAAAAACAAAATAGCTCTTTACATTCAATGTATTTTCTTGAGGGAGTCCCCTGCGGTCATCAAAGTAGCCAACACCATGTACGTTACTGGTCACAATCAGCTGGCCTTCAACTGGTTGACCATATACATAGCTGCAAAAATAAAATACAGTACACTATAAATAAAACAATGCATAGATTGTCCCATTACTATGAAATCAGACCCTGTGGTGTGCTTTGTTGCTACCAAAAATGTGAGTTCTCAAAAACAAATGAGTCTCATGGTAGGAAAATCCAAAATTGAGTTATTGGTACATTCTAATAGAGAATGATATAAGCTGTAATCTACACTTTAAATGACATTCATTTTTATTAGTAGATCCAAAGATATCAGCATTTAAAGGTTTAATGTATGAAAATACAGTTTTGAAAAAAAATGGTCCTTAAAATTAGTCTATAAAAAAATTCTGCATGAATGTGTTCCTGCATGAAAACTGACCTTAAAAATCATGATAAAATCCAAGTACCATAGTACTCATTAAAACTAAATTTCTCAAAAATTTGATACCATACAAAAATATACAAGACACAAAAAACATCAGGCTTAATAATTACCAAGTAAAGTGTTAGAACATAAAGAAATAAAAAATAAAATAGACGGTAAATTTTACATGGTATCAGGGATTACCCTCTAAATCCCATTAAGGGATTTACATCCTGAGTGGTCCCTGACGATGATAATGCAACTCGTTTTGTGGCGAGCCCTCACATGTTTTGTACAAGTCTTGTTGATAAACCATAAAACTTTTATTTCTACCAAATTTCATTTTATCTTCAGCTTATATTTACTTTAGCCTCTAGTTGAATGAACAGATACTAATATAATGACCTTTTGAGGTTAAAAATTTGTTCTTATTAAGTTTTATGACCATACACATAGTTGCAACAACTACATATAGTCCACAATAATTATCAATATGAAAATCAATAAGGTGAATGCATCATAATGTCCACTAATCAACTTGAAGTAAGAAAGCATAATGCAATTAAGTCCAAGCAATGAGATACACGCCACAATGACAGGATTCAATATTTCGACATAAATTATATGACAAAACTTATGTCGAAATATTGAATCCTGTCGTGATGGCGTGTATCCCATTGCCTGGAGTTTAATACATATATGTGGCAGGGCCAAGCCAAATGAGATATAAGTCGGAAAATTGAAAATTGGTTTTTTTATGGATTATAAACTACACATTATTATCTTTAAAGATATATTGTCACTTGAAATATGACAAAAATTAGATTTTGAAAATAACTTGCTTATCTTGAAGAAATACATAAGTTATGACGATGACACTAGAAATT
>JAOTQE010138383.1:0-11784 GCA_025631205.1 Nesometra sesokonis
CACCCTAAACCAATTTTTGAAGTCAAATTCTCTGGACCTAAAAGTGCATACAAAAGTTGATCTAGCTACTAGGGTAAGAATATTGATAGGATAGACAAAGTAAAAGGGATTACAATAGTCCAATTTCGATGAAATGAAATCATGTAAACATGTTTCAGTATTTTGATTTTCAAAAACACCAATATTAGTGAGATGTCGTGACAAAATGATTCGTGTTGTATGCCAAATCATTTTGAGATATTAACAAAAAATAGGTAGAAAGTCATTATTTTATAAAAATGAGATTTTTATTGTTTTGTAAAATTTATTACTTAAACTTTATAATTACAAACATCCTGTTTATGTTTATTAACAATAAACATGTTTTGAAAGCACATTTTTTAAAGGCTGTTTTTCACAATTAATGGAAAAACAGGTAGGAAGTCAACAGCTGATTATCTTTAAAGTCAATTTTCGCCAAAGTGTGTTTTCGGGTGTGTACATTTCAAATTTATTGTTCTCTGGTAATATTCCACCTATGAACCTAATACAAAAACCATACTAAAGTTTATAATATCTTCCATCAGAATGTAACAATAACTAAATTTTGAATTTTTGTACAACACAAAACATTTTGTGGTAACTCCTCACATTGTCATTCAAAACTTGTATGTACTGTTTAATTATAACTATATTAACACTGTGTGGTGACTGCAAAGACAATGTTGTACCAAAGTGATTACTACTGGGTGATAATTATGCCTTTTACTTTTTACTGGTTACCTTCAGGGCTTCATTGTGATCTGACTGACAGACCAAGTCTTGTTCAACCTCTGACACCTCCATCAAGTTGTACTTGCTCACAAGTCGTGACAACTCACCAACAACTGTCACATGCTTAGCAACTGTACCAGACATCTTCTTGAATTGTGGGTAATTCTCAACAAAAGCCTTCAGGAATAAAATGACAATTATGGTCACTGTATACAGAGATATATACACAGTAACAAAAATAAATAAATGTGGAAGTTATTTTTTAGACATTATCAAAAACCTTTTTTTCATTCTGTCATCCATTTCTAATACAAGGTATATACAGTAGCAAACAACAGTATCCTTCTTGTTGAAGTACCTTGGAGGAACACTGTTAATTATTGATTTGTGGCATCTGAGTGGAAATGTGCCTAAGGTTTCGTGAGATGCAATAATTTTAATAAACAGTAATAGTAAACCAGAGGCATACAGCCGCCGACCTTCCTATTCTCACAGTGCATGCAGCTGAATTAATAATACACCTCCATGTAACCTTTTACTCCAGGCTAGAATGTCGGTATTAGTGGCCCTTACTGACCCAGTATATTTGCATTAATACTCAATACTCATTTATTGCAATCATAATATACAGATTGAAGTTCAACATACAAATCACCAACCCTCGAATACACCCCGAACAGTGATAAATCGTTTAAAACGTTCAGTATCAGGACGCCAGGGGACACTATGCTCAGCGCCCTCCTTTGAATTGATTAAAGATCATAACTTTGATCCTTTGTTAGGCAAGTTTCACAAACAGTGCAACAATATTCCAACACTGGCCTTACCATAGAAACATAAAATTTAATTAATTCGATTGAATTTAGTCCTGATCTACGGAGTTGCTTAAGGAAATATAACCTGGGTCCACATTTATTTAAGAGGTAATTAACATTTGTCTGTCAACTTAATGACTTATCTACATGGACTCCTAGTTTAACGGACGATACACGAACTATTTCTGTGTGTTGAACAAAAATTTGTTGCAATTGGGAAGGAGATTTTTTAAAGCTAATAATCATCTCAGCAGACTTTCTACAATTCAATCTCATACCATTTTCAGATGACCATGTATTTATTTTATCCATACACTCTTGTACATGACTATTTCCCCTGGCTTAATCCTTTCGTAAATGGAAATGTCATCCATATACTTCATCATGGGCAGGGCACACTTAAGGTCGTTTATAAATGCTATGAATAACACAGGGCCCAGCCATGAACCCTGCGGGATTCCTCCATTAGGACTTAACCATGACGAAAATATATTATTTAATTTAACACGGTGTTTTCTATTATGTAAATAACCTTGGACCCATTGAATAAGCTTGATATCCACGCCAAGGCTATACAGCTTTATGATCAATCTATTATGATCTATTAAGTCATATATTTTAGAAAAGTCAAAGAAAATGGCACGAGTCTCTTCACGATTATCACTTGCTTCAAACCAACCATGGAGTAAAGAGATCAGCGCATCTACTGTGGAAATACCTTTTGTACACCCGAATTGATCCTGGTTGATCTGGTCTTTGATCTGAACCCAGATATTGCTACCAATAATACTTTCCACCACTTTCGCTGTGGCAGAAATAAGTGAAATCGGGCGCAGATCATTCTGTATGTCACGGGGAGGTTTGGTCTTAGGTAATGGGACAATGTTTGCGCATTTCTATTCGTCAGGAATAAAACTTTCTCTAAGAGATGAATTTGCAATAGCACAGATTGGCTTAGGCCTATACAATATTTCTGCATATTCGCGGTAGTACATCATCTGAGCCTGTTGCTTTATTCACATTAACAGACTTCAATTTGGCTTCCATAGTAGCAGGCGAAATAATTAACTTATCTGGGACAACAGAGGCGATATTAGAAGTAACGGGCATCGCAATTCGGTCGAAGCATTTGGTGATTGACTTGAAAAGACTATTTATCATGTTTGCCAAATTGTAAAGATCTCTGCCGCTAACATCGTTTGCAAGGCCGACTAAGCAATCAGTAAATTAAGGAGCTTCGACACATGTCGCCATCATGTTTTGGGGTCTGAGACCTCTAAAGATACCATTGATTGCTTGTGGTAAGCCTTCCGGAGACCTTTTGCCACCTTGTTAACTTTATTAATGAAAAGTCTAAAACGCTCAGTATCTTTGTTGTTAAAAGCAATTTGGCGAGCGGTCACTATCCTTTTAAATTTCTCTGTGACCCACGGCTTATCCTTGGCAAAACGTTTACTATTATAACATGGGAAATAAAAATCTAACATCTTTCTTAGAGTGTTGATATAAAACGAATATTGATCATTACACGAGTTCATCCTATACATATTTTGCCAATTAACGGATTTGAGCTCTTTGCGGAAAGCCTCTTTTGCTTCAATCTGACACTTGACGTTTACAGACAATTGTAAATTCATGAGCGGAACAGCTGGCGATGGTTGGTTTACATACAATCACGTTATGATCTGATAGACCAAGACCGGGTTGTACAGATCTTGAATTGTCGCTTAGATGAATTCGAGCGTGGCATCCCCTCTCGTTTTCCTGTTAACAATTTGCTTCATTGGGTAATTTCGGAGTAGTCTATCATTCATGTGATTGAAATCACCAATTACTATGAAGCCTGTCTCTGGGTCTAATCACGTCCATACAATTTAAAATATACGTGGACATACTATTATCATCTACCCATTGTGGGTTATAAATAACGCTGACTGAGATATTAGCTACATTGCGTAGAAGACGTTTCGGTCTAATAGTAAACCAAACTGCTTCCAAAATCTGATCTTTAAGTTCAATATGTTGGCAATATGGTAACTTATTATTTACGTATAAAATAACATCACCTCCTTTCATGTCTACAAACCAATGTGTAACCATCAATTGCTACTAAGGGATCGGCAACATTGTATGTAAATGGGTCTCTGTAATTCCTATTAAATCTACTACTTTCATATACTCGACTTCTTAACTCGTCCATTTTATTACAAATTGACAGCGCATTTGTTAAAAATATTGAGGAAATAGTCCAGTTACCACTGGATAAAACCGTGAGGTTATCAATATTAATCAATCTGTTCCTTATAATACGATTGTTCTGTCTGTTTCCAATAATGATTGGGCAGGAATTTGGATCGCTTGATCAAGTGTAGATGTAGGGTAAAATCCTACGCTTCCGACCACCTCGTTTACCTCGGCGGCGACGAAACCAAATCTTCTGTGCAGAAACTAAATGGTTAAATTGTAGAACATATGAAATAACCTCACCTAGGTTTGTGTCTTGATACCGTAAAGCTAGCAACTCTGCTCTCGAATAGCTTGGCATAGTGCTGCACACAATTGGAATGTACCGCGGTAATGTATTCAATTGATCGCCTAAGCTGTTAATACGTATCGCTCGTCTCGGTTGTTTAACCAGTCCACTGGCCTTGCTTAGATTTACAAAGATTGCAGCCAGAACCACTATATTAACAACTTTGTATACCATATCGACACGTCTATCATTTATAGAGTTATGGACCTATATACACTGAATGATCAGACTGCGAAACAACATGGAAAAGATAAAACACAGTCAAAAACAGACGGAGCTCGGCAAGAGTCATGCTAGATACACCAGCAACCCTTGACCTTTACTGAATAATATTCATTAAATGCTTATTGTAGGTAGCTTTATCCTAATGAACACCTATTATGAATGTTGATCTGAATGACCTTCAAGTGACCTTTGACCCCTAACTGGCTTGTGGGAGTTGTCAGTGGTTCTTACATCCCAGTATAATTTCATTAATGTAGTCATGTATTTTTAATATTTTATAATGACACTTGACACTAATACAAATCAGTATGAAATCTTTGGATTAGAGTATGGCATGGATGTTTCACATTATTTGAAAATTTGAAGTAAATTGGGCCAATATGTAGATAAAATAACCTTAGGCCTAGGCAACATTCACCAGTGTTTTTTTTCAAGAGTGGTGCAAACCTCTAAAATGTACGTATATCAGATTCCAAAATAAACAAAATGAAGGGGCCCACTTTATTTGGTCCTGATCGTCCATCATGGGCGGCGAAAGAAGGAGATGGGGAACTCGTCCCCCTGGAATGTCACTGCAACTTCAAAATCCACAATTCAAAATCCAAAAACAGCATGTAAATATGGTAAATATATATATTGTGGCATTGAAAACAACGTTCAGTCTAACTGGGCGGGGATAGCTGAGCAAAATTTAACTTCGTCCCCCTAATTTAAAAACTTTTCACCCCCTGTCGTCCATTATAATGGACTTGGTCGTCTTTGCGTCGATCATCGCTGGGCCCAAACATCTTTATTTGAAGAATGATGTGTTGGTCAACCGATCAAGTAAAATTTGTTAATTTATGGTATAACATTTTTAAACTTCTTTTTGTAATTAAATGAAAAAGTAAATCAATCAAAATTAAAAGTTTGGTTTTAGTAATATAAAAAAATGAAGTTTGGAATGAGATTCTAATAATCATCCACGTGGGCCCAATTTTCCATACGATCATGGGCCCCATCATCTGTGTGAGTGTGGGCCCGATCGTCTGTCACCCAACCCTGACAGCTAAAAGAAGCACAAGATTAAGACTCCATTCAAAATAACCAAGCAAATTAATATATTTACAAGGAAAGACTAGTGTCATTGTTGTATAGGTCTGACGGTGTTCTACCGACCGATCTGAATCAGCAACTGATTTAAATGCGTGATCTCTATGATGTCTATCGTAATTTCAATTCAATTCAATAGTAAATTTATTTCTCAAAAACAATAACAAAATTTACAAAATCATAATCATAAATGCAATTAATTGTAAATGAGAAAAAGGGGAAACCACTGTAAGCATAAGCTTTTAGTGTGGACCCCTATAATATAGTAATACCCTATAGGCCTCACTTGGTCACACAACAAACAGCTGACTGACGATCTGAGCGGCATGTAATAATGAATTACCAGCATATAACACGCTAGGATAGGCCTAGCCTTAGTCATCATACATCGGTGTATGCCTCAGTTTCAAAACATGTTAATACACACAAAGAGGATTCTTAACGTATTGTGAAAAGAATTATTAAAACACTGAATGTTGCTATCAAACACAGAACTGAACGTCGGGCTAAATATTCGATGGCTCTAACAACCACGGTAGGCTGTTGGAATTCTAATGTCCTGTAGGTCTAAACGCTAGGCCTAACAAGTTCGCATAACGAGCGAGAATATGAACGAATCATACTACAAGGCTTAGCCAGGCAATTCTAAGAAAAATTTGTGACAACAGTAGGCAATAAAAGAAACTAAATAAATAACAGACATTTTGTCAAATAAATTTATCTTAAAAATAAAATATTTTCGGGATATTTTTTTATCTCAAACCGGAAGGATATTTCAAAATGTAATACTGTAGTCACCATTTTTTATCATACACTGCTGCAGACATGGCGCCGCAAGGCTTTGGACAACAGTCATCGCATGTGTGCACTCTTGTGGAGGACGTCTCTGCAGCTGCAGAGCAGAAGAATGACCCATCGTTACAGAACGACAGATGGCACTATATATTATAAGTAGCCGACGATCGGAAGTGTTAATGCTTGAGTTCTCCCTTATACGGGCTACTGAAAGATGACATGGCAGTCGGATGTCTATCGTTTTTGACAAAAACAAAATGTCGGCAAAGTTTTGACCACATACATACACACACACATATCAAATGACTGCAATAGTCTCTATGCATGCAATGCATAGGAACTAAACAGTAATGATACAGAAGACTACACAGTCTAACATATATTCTGAAGACAATCATATTTCTGATGACATACTCACTTTCATATCAGAAATTGATTCTATTTTCTTGTTGCTTTGTGATTTTGCTTGAAATTCTTCCATTAAGTCCTTGATATTTGATCCAATTTCACCAAAGTTGTTGTACAGGTTCTGCAACATTTTTATAATAACAATCAGAGCTTTAGCTAAGCACAACTAATAGAAAATACACGTTGATAGTTTTTGACAACAATTGCATAACAAATTGTTAGCACTATCAACATTTTAAAAAATAAACTGCACATTGGCAGAACAAATGAAAATTTCCAACCATTAAGTAGGGTCTAGCAATTACTATGATTTTTTTTTAATTAGACCTGACTTCACTATGGTAATGCACAGATGCAGCTAAACAGTGAAAAGACTTATGAATAGACTATACTATATGTGATTATAAAACATACCAATAATAGTTGTTACAACAGTAAGTTAATAGAGTGAGGTAACATGCATGGGTGACCATGTCAATTACCTCAAATAATCAATAAGTTGGGTGGTTTCGCCCGACTATGTTCATTGGATGTTAACAGATGATGTCATAATTTAGTATAATTGTAAAGAAGTGGCATTGATAACTATACTTAATTTCAAAATTTTAGTCGGTGAACTTTTGTTAATAAAATTGTAATAACTATGACCCCATTTACACTTATGATTGGGCCCTGGGCCGGCCCAGGATCGCATACAATTAGGCCCGATCTAGCATGTTTACATTTACCTTTCAAAGAAGGCCAACCATAAGAGCAAAATTTTTTTTAGCTCCGCTTTTGTGATTAATTGTCAGACTTCTTGTACTCTTGTACTCTACTTTTATTTTCCTTTGACCAGGAACCCTGAATAGGCCTACACCATTCTCGAGCATGTTTGCAAATATTCCTGTAGAACGTTTCATACGCCGCCCATTTGAATCTGTATTTACACCTCTTGTACCTCTATCTGTTATATTAATTTTGTAAGAATTAAAGCAGTGATCAGGCATAACAATGTATAACATGATGGCAATCAGAAAGTTAATGTGCTTTTTCATTGATTTGTTGAGAATGAGAGGTCACTCTCAGGTCAAAATTCCATTACGATTCACTGCGTAAGCCAGCATAACTCATTTGGAACAGTTCACGAGGTGGCCTAAATGTAGCCCAAAGCACTTGAAGCATTTACACTTTTGCCATTGCTGGTCCTGGTTCGGCCCAGAGCTACCTTAAACCATGAGTGTAAATGGGGCCTTAGAAGCATGCACATTTTGATTTGTTTACAAAAATGGAAATGTTTGTGATGCATAAGTTCAACGATTACATGCTTTAGTTTAGAAAAATCTACCTATCATCATTATTTATACCCAACCTGGAATCCCATTAGAATCATGTGGTTTTAGCCGGTGATTATGTGATTTTAACAACATATTTCTTACAATTAATATAGTAAATCAGGAAAAAACTAGTACCGTACTCGTCCGAGTATAAGCCCTTGCTCGAATATAAGACCAACCCATAGTTTCAGTAAAATTTCAGATTTCAATTTACATTCGACTATAAGCCCATGGCGTTTTTCACATCAGAGTCTACAACTTACTATGAAAAAGTGGTGAGGTTTACGCTAAAAAAACATTTGATCCAATCTTAGTAGAATATTTTTTTTCCAAATACCGAAAATCACATAACGAAACTAACTTATACAGCCTTTACGCCCATGGATGTTTTTGTTGGTCATTTCGTCCCACTTCTCCTCGTGTGGCTATCGTCGTCACTGTCATTCATAAAATAGAGGGCGCTAGCATTATTAACTCATTTTTGGCTGCTAATAATATCTTCCTGGTTTTCACGGTGGCGATGTGTTTTTGTTGTGTAGGCTAGGCCTAGGCCTGCATGCGTCAAGAAATCACGATGGGGAAATACAAAAAATGAAACAGTAAGACAAAAACTTAATTTGAAAATGTATTATTATTGATACATACACTCAGATTTGACCTAATTTAGAAATCGTAAGTGCCTACAATTTTCATAATTGATATTTCATCCGAGTATAGATCCACCCCCTAAATTTTGCCGATTTTCGTGGCCAGGCCCTAACGGCTTATACTCAGACAAGTACGGTACATTATTTCCCACATAAATTTTAACAAATAATAAAAGTTAAGTTTATTATTATCTACTCACATTTGCATAAAATTCATCATGTTCAGAGGACAGTACTACTTCTTGTAAGTCATTTGAGATGCCTGGGACACCGGACAGGTCAATACGATTGTTCTTAATGGTCAGTAACTCATGAACCATTGCCTGGTATGTCCACTGGGGAAAGAACAGATATGAGGCGTGACATGGCAAAACCACCAAGTTGTAGGAAAACTTCAAAATTGAGTTATGGGTATAGCCATATTACAACTTTTACATTCTCTAAAATGAGGGGTCAATTATCAAAATCGGATATCTACAACTGAAGTTATTGGACAAAATAGACACTACTTTCCTTTGTATTTGTTTATATTTCCTGTTGTTTATTTGCTTATTTCACAATAACTTCCAGTGCGACAACTTGGTGGATTTGCCATGACTAGCCTCATATTAGAATAAATGGTACATTTAGAAAATATTACATGTATCACAAAACAAATTGTAGTGGCATTATTACTATATATGATGTTTGTCTATACCTTCTGAAGCAGTAAGAAAGTGGATTTGTACATTGGTAAACTTACTCTGTGTCATTGCTGCTTGATAACTGCCTGTGTGAACAACTGTGCAACCCCTACTCGTACTGAAATATGTACTGGATTTACATGAGACATCCAAGTACACTAGGTCTGTGGACCATGCACTGATATTTTACCTATAGATTGCAGATTACAGTGGCTCTGTCATAACTGTTTTACCATTTAAGCTAACACAAAATAATTTGATAATTAACTTAATCTGGATTAAAAATATAGTGTGAAAAAGCCCGTTGTACCTGATTAAGAAGTGGTGTAACAGGGTCATCTCTTCTGTCAACTATTAGGAGTAATGGTGGAACGTCTGTTCTCCTGAAGTCAAACAGTCCTGCATCCTTTGAGATCACTTGCTGCAAAGCAAATCAAATATTTAGGTTATTTTAAAAACAGAAGCATAACTATCACTTTTTGTCAGATCATTGTCTGTATATGAAATGCAAAAAAAGTATGTTTGATGTCAAAATGTTCAAAATATACATGATTCTATTTGCTATAATAGAATAACTTAGTAAGAAATGATTTAAAATGCATACTTTTTGACCTAGCATAAAATAGACTGTAATTTTGCTCAAATTATTCAGAACACACATATTCCTATTTAGTCTATATTTTGCTTACGAATGACAGTATGGTTACTACCCTTTTTCCCATCAACCAAGGTATTTCAAATTAAAAGTTTACTTGCCTACTGTAATTATGCTAAAGGTTAAAAAAAACTACAATGTCGAAGTCTATAAAAAATATATAGCCAAACAGATCTGGATTTCATTTACACAAACACAAAGACAAAAAATAGCCAAGAATGTAAGGTAAAGACATTAAGGAATAAGTACAGGTTAGCATGTGATCATTAATACTAAAAAAATGTCAAAGGTCACATATTGTCAAAAACATGAAAATAGTTATATTTTTTGGATAGGGTTAATAAACTCCTTTGAATTGATCATGTTATAATTCCATGATTGTTTACGTTTTTTGTGTAAGATCATATCAATTGAGTAGTTATAATTACATCAGGAGTCGAAAGCTGTATACTACTGAGAAAAATGAAAAATTTCTGTCAAGTACAGTAGCCATAAATACAGTTTTATATTATCAATTCATCTTATATTGATATCATTCTAAATATTATTTTATTGTCTAAAGTTCCCTATGATAGGTAATACTATGTTTATTTGATAATAAAATGCTATTTTTATTTTAAAATGACTGGCCACAATAGAATTCTGGTTACAAACAAGGCCTATAATTACATAAGATCTGTAGTTCAAGTGACAGAAAACTATGTTAATAACAGTTTCTTACCCTAACATTATCAGCAAGACGCTTAGCCATTTCTGAGGAGTTCTGATAGCGAATCATTGGACATTTCTTAAGTGATAGTAAGATAGCTGTGAGTCCAGAACAAGCACGGTTAAGAGATTTCGGATACCAACTTATTCCCTGTGGAAGATCATTCAATTTTTAATACAAAATTATATACATAATCTTTTAGTAGAACTGGTTTGTTTCAGTTTTTAGAGGTAAAATATATATAGTACAGGGTAAAATCATTTTCATAAGATCCGTGACTAATTTTAGCATACCTTTTTTTTCTTGATGGATTTTGCAAGATGCACCAAATTAGACAAAATATAGCTCCTATACACCTCCCAGATATGATGGGAAAGTCTTGTTTGAGGGCGTTTTTCCAAATGGCCGCCTGTGGATTTGAACCCTCATATCTCGGTAACCACTGATTGTAGAGACTTTGTTTTAATCTTAAATTGTTTGCAACATACATGTTCCTATTTGCTGTAATGCACATATTTGTCCAAAAATGGCTGGAAATGCTATTTTTGGCACTTTGACCTTTGATTACCATATCTCCGTAACTAGTGGTCTGATTGAATCGATGCTGGCTGGAAATCGATCAGAACCTGCAAGTTTATATTTGCTTTAATGGGAAGTATTTTAAAATAATGATGAGAAAAGTACTTTCTTACCTTTGATATTTTGTATATTTAAACCATTGTATTCCCTATATATTATTGCCAATTAACCATGATTTTCATATGCTAGGAAACCTAATAATGATATTTACATTAAAATCTGTGATTTTTTAATTAAAAATGATTACATTTAATGAGTAGACCAATCTCCAAAAACTACTGTATACCTTCACCACTCATCATGAAATTATGCAAATTAGCCTACATATGCAAATTAGGGATTAACAAATAAAATTATATCTCTGCAACCACTGGTCGTACATTTAAATTGACTACAAGAAACATATTTTGAAAAATGAACGGAAGTGGGTGTTTTAACATTTCACCTTATTTTTCAAAGTATTTAAATATTTTCGCCTCACCAGTTTAGCTAAAGGTACAGTAACCACGACTGAATTGATCAAATTTGGCTGAGCATTGATTATTTCCATATTCAAATGCAGCAACACAAATTA
>JAOTQE010138394.1:0-11784 GCA_025631205.1 Nesometra sesokonis
CATACTCCAAGCAATGAGATACACGCCATCGTGACAAGATTCAATATTTCGACATAAATTATGTCATCATGAGGAATGATGGTTCCTGATGATGACGTAATTTATGTCGAAATATTTAATCTTGTCATGATGACTTGTATCTCATTGATTGGAGTATGCATTATACTTTCTTATTTGTGTCTTCTCGTTTCTTAGAGATAGGCCTACATAGTGATCCCCTCTTCCCTCTGCCAAGTGGCCTAAATTAAATACGGGATTTCATGGGAAAATATATATTATCGGGTCTGTTCATTGGAGTTATTAATGTTTTTCCTTGGTTTAATGAGAAAACCATTATTACCTGGAGATGAGAAATCTTAGCTATTGCCTGTAAAGTAATTTGATCGTCGTATGTTCCACTTTCAGACATTCTAGCAAGGTAATTGCGTGGCGATTCTGTTATAAATTGATGCAACCATGCCAACGTTTGTCTCTGTAGGAAATCAGTGATATCAGCTCGAAGAGTTTCTGGCGATCTAAATATTCCCATGATTTTCAGTTGTTCTGTAAAAGCAGAAAACTGACAGTTCCCATCGGAACTGGATTATATTGTACAGAGAGTCCGTGGTCATCTTCTAAATCGTCAAGTCGGGCTTGTTGGTCAATAGCAAAGAGAAAGATTTTGTTATTTTTCTGTTTTCGCATCGTAATCCTTTCTCTCCTTGTCTGATGTGCCAATGTGATCTGATACTGAAAACTATTTTCGGTGTCTTTTTTAAGGTAGGGTGGGTGAATCTTACCTTGTACTTATATGTTTTAAAAATTTCTTTCAATAATCTGCCCAGTGTTTACAGTTATCTTGCCACAAACGCGTGATGGTTTTGATGGGAATTTTAATAGAACTTTGTCGCCTAGTTTATATACAGATGTTTTGAGATGTCGTTGTTGATGATTTGTTATTCTTTCATTAATGCGTTTGGGGGCAAGATATGCGTTTCCCTTATTTTTGAGTTTGTCAACCCTGTTGTGTCTTTGATGTGGTTTTTGGAGTCATAGCGGTGACGGTTAAAAAACGATAAATGGCGTTAACCATCCAATCACTTCCTTTGGATGGTCATTTATAACTTTTTATTTGGTTGGTTCATTGATTTTTTTGGCTATAAAATCAAAATGCATTTTAGATTTTAAGTAACGATGAGACCGCTCTACCTTTCCCTTGCTCTGGGGATGATATGGGGCACTAGTTATATTTCGAATATCAAATCAGGTCCTTCACTTCTCCTTTGAATTCAGAACCTTGGTCATTCTGGATGTATTCGGGTGGATCAAAAATTTCTTAAAGTTCGCTTGCAACATTATCACTGGATTTTGACTGTAAAGGTCGTAGCCAAGTGTATTGGATATCTTATTTTTGTACTTGATTCCTGGGTCTATGTTAATAAGATCTATTTGTAATCGTTCCATCACATGTTTGGCTACTACAGGAATATTTGGTGCCTTGTTAGTAAACCTCACATTCATGCCCCGATGAGACCTACTACTGGACAGTACCTTTTGTATTGCTTTTTCTGATAGTTCACACACACTGTTCTTGAGTTTTCATTTGATCTCTTTGCGCCAGTTTCTTTGGACATGAAATATGCGTTTGATACAGTAGCGTGGAGTTCAGGCATTCGTACTACCCTTTTATCATCAAGAAAAAGAACAGAGGGATGACCACGCAGAGAATACCGATTTCTATTTCTTTAAAACCGGTTAATCGCAGTCTGTTCCAAGGTTGTCCTTTCAGCACATGGTACATCAAACGATCCCTCAAGAAGCTTTACTATCACTTTGTAAATTTGATCATCCGTAGCTGTTGGCTTCCGCCTACCGACATACTCAACAACTGCTAAAGTACATAGCAGTGACACAGTTATCCATATCCTTTAAAAAGAAAAAGAAAGAAATAAACATAACGTTATAGTGCCGTGTACACCATCAGATCACATCAATACCAACTAACTTACTCTCTCAAATACCCTTCTCTATTTCCAAAATTAATTCCTTTTTCCTACACAATACTCGTTCCTTTTACAATAACATAATCGCCTTTGCGTTAAAATGTGATTGCCCAAAACGAATAGAATTAGATAATAACTTTGATTTCTGTATTGTAGATTTAATGTTCTTCGTCTTTTCTCACATGTATCTTTAACCGATATATTTTCTACAGCACCTATTCCCTAATTATTAGGGTATTATAGTAGAATTATGTACATATACTAATAATAATTGACTACAATATGTACAATGATCTTTACAGTAACCCTTCCCATCACAATTTCATCCCTGGCCATAGTAGATTAAGATAAAATTGGGCTCTTTAACTTTTATTCTTTTTCACATCACTACTAGGCCTACCATATGAATCTGAATAAAGGTATTCAGGATAACAATTGATGTTTTTACTTTTTTTAAATTTTATTAGAAATAAATGAATATGGTAACCTATTCATATCAGACGAACCTTTCAAATATTTTGAGGAAAATTTACTTGCGCCTTGTTTATGTATAGGTAGTTACGGTACCTACAGAAGCTATAGAAAGAATGTAATGTTAATTTAATGCTCTTTGTCCTCTTTCACATGTATCTTTAAAGGACATAGTTTCTACAGCACCTATCTTCCAACCATGCCTGTAAATAAAGTGTCCATTTTTTAGGGCCTTAAAAGAAGAGTTATATACATACTAATTACATGGACTACTATGTACAGTGGTGATATATCTTACCCTTCCCTCTGTTTCATCCATAACAATGGTAAAATAAAACAAACCTTGGCTCTCAAACTGTGTTTTGTGTGTGCTTTTAACATCACTACTAGGCCTACCCTGGGGATAACATTAATATTAAATTTACACTCATCTGATTTTACCCTTATTATGGCCCCTAACATGAGTAATTACAAAGTAGTACCGTATACATACCTTGTAACGATAATATAAGTTCTTTGAAAATCTATTCGTTGTTCACCAAATGTGGTCGTGGAAACCAGAGAATGCTGATACTTAAGAGGATTCTACCTCGAAAAAAATACAATTACTTGTGGGGAAGATTTCGGGAAGTTAAGAAGTATGTTATACGCGCAACCCAATTAAAAGTACGCGGCATTTTAAACGCGATAAGGCTTTATGTTTGCCGACACACGGATTTTGCCTGTGCCAGAATTCAGTTTACTGAACCCACAGAATGCTCAAGATAAAATTTACAATATCGATAAAAACAAAATCCATAGAAAGTTGTAGAGGATTATCTTAGATACGCGTGAAACTAATTAACATGGTACATTATTTAAGCGACGGTGAAATACCAAAATACATACATTTAAAAACTAAAAGAGCTTGACTAGCTACAAAAAGGTTCAATGATTAGTTTCAAGTAAAAAAGTATAATGTATACTCCAAGAATTAAAATACACGCCATCGTGATATGATTCAATATTTTGACATTAATTATGTCATCATCAAGAATCGATTCATGATGATGACATAATAATATAACGAGTCAATTTACCAATGGAGTGCGCTGACGTTTGACCCCATGACCAGTGACCTATACCGGTACGTCTCTCCAGCATCCAATACACGTTTAAACATACGTTTAAAAACTAAAAGAGCTTGACTAGCTACCAAGCTGTCCATTGATTAGTTTCAAGTAAAAAAGTATATTGTATACTCCAAGAATTGAAATACAGGCCATCGTGATATGATTCAATAATTTTTAACAATAATTTGTCATCATCAGGAATCGATTCCTATGATTATGGTTAATGGCCTTTGACACAGTGGCCCGTTCTCGTCGATTGTGGTTGCAATCTACATGCTTCCATCAAGTTTGGCAATGATAGGACCAATGCGAAACGAAAACAAATATTTGACCTTTGACCCCTTGATAATTCCAAAAATGAACTCTTCAGGGGCAATTTTGCAGTAACCTGCATCATCCATCAAGTTTGATGGAGATCGGTCAAATAAAAATTGAATTATTGTGGTAATAAACTTTACAGCAAATAACATTTTTCTACCTTTATGAAGTCAATTATTAACTAATTAATTAATTAACCATAATCATAGTAACCACAGTATTTAAAATAATCCAATCAGCACCAAAAAGTTTCATCTTCTTATTATACTCCAGTTTGCAAAATTTTAAGTCAATCGGACAATAATTTGAGTTATCGTGGTAATAAGCTTTAACAAAAAGTCTTAGCAGCTCAGTGCCGCATGCCGCCTCCCGAAAACCAGTGTAAAGCCATAGCCTCCCCTAAGCTTAGCTCCTGGGGAGGTTAACAATGCTAAGTATGAGTAATATTTAATATTAATTACCTAGAAACGAGTTTTTACATTTGTCGTCGACATGTTATGACATTAGTAGTAAAAATGGAAATTTTGATATTTTTGTAGTCGACGTGTTATGACATTAGTGGTTATTTGACATTTGTCGTCGACATGTTATGACATTATTAGTTATTGTGACATTTGTCGTCGACGTTTTATGACATTAGTAGGTATTATAAAATTGGTCGATTTTCACATTAGTGGGTTGCACAGGGACTACGTTTAATAATTCTGAGTTTCTCGTATTATACCCATGCCTGTCAAAAAATATTTCCAATCCATTGCACAGTCTCGACGGGGCAATGCCATAGAAACATTTGAACATTAAACACGCTGTTGCAAAATCTCGTCTGTTTTCAAATACTTTCCATCGTAAATGTTCAACTATTTTTTCTCCGCGCGTTTTTATATAATCAAAATTAGTTGTTAATATTCGTGCTGTCCTTTTTCCATTCTATGAATTTCCGTCTTACTTTTACTACTAGTATTTCACCATTCTGTAATTCTATAATCCGTGCATGGTTGTATCGTAGTTAAATATAATTTTATTAGTATATTTTCACTTAAACTATAGGCCAGTTTGGAGAGTATTTAATTTAGCACTAACTGACTTTGTAACATATTTGTGAGGTGTCGTGACAAAATGACTCGTGTTGTACGACAGGTCATTTTGGAATACTTACAAAAATAGACAGAAAGTCATAATTTTTCAAAAATGAGATTCCTGTTTTGGTAAGTTTAGTAATTAAATTTTATAATTACAAATTACCTGTTTATGTTTATTTACAATAAACATGTTTTTGTACTACATTTTGTAAAGGCCGTTTTTCAAAATCAATAGAAAAACATACAGAAAGTCAACAGTTTTTAATCTTTAAAGTTGATTTACTCCAAAGTGTGTTTTCATACACCAATGTTTTAAAATGATTTTTCTCTGGTTATAATGAAGCTATGAACCTTATATTTATGTTATATGTGGGCAGTTTGAACGTGATTTTTTTTTCCACAAAATTAAGCCCAAATTTCTTATAACTAATATAGACTATTATTTCGGGGTTGTTTAGTTTGATTTCCTTAACAATGGGCGTGTAATGGGTCCAATGTCAAGTTGAAAGATTTCTTTTCAATACACGATGTTTGTTCAAAATTTACGCTTTGGTATATTTTTTAGAGACTTTCGACATTGATGAATCCATTGAAAAGTTTTATTATGGACTGAACAACATTATAGGTTTTCTTCCTGATACAAACGAAACAAGTTAGAAATTCCATATTCACAAATTTTGATTTTTTGAACACTCCTTGGCCCACTGTGCGACGTCACAAGCATTGGAGTCAAAACCAGCGCGTCAGGAGACTAGCGTACCACTTAAAAATCGAATGTCTTTAAAAGTCACAAAAAGTCGCTGCCAATCTCTGTTTTATATTGTTCATGAAGGTTCAGGCTTTTGAAAAATATAAGAGCCAAAGTGGGAATCGGTGGGAATGTATTATTTTCTTTGAGATAAATAATGCCTATTTTACTTGATGTATGAAACTTTAACTCTAAAATTAACGAGTTTTGAATTTGTTTTCATAAAATATGTTTCATAAACAACATCCAAGCCAATTTTCATGGAGATAACTTTTGCATAACAACCGTGGTAATAAGTAAAAGTAAAGGGTTAACTTTGTCAACTTTCACTAGAATTGCTACAATTGTTAGTAAATACATCAGAAAATTGCTTGGTTTAAAGAATTCCAGTCGCTTATTTTGTTTTGAAAAGCACCTCATGATCATTGGGAACAAAAATAAACCCATAGTATTATTTTTTGAATTAATCTCATTTTACCCATTTTGGCGCAGTTTGGTCTTGAACTGGCCCACTGTTCAACGTACACAGGAAAAAAAGTTATTTGGTCAGATGCTAGCAAAATGACGTCATATAATACTAACCAATCCGAGTAGCAAACAAATCCGAGATGATTGACAAAAGCTTCTGTATTGCGTGGAATGCCACAAATCAATCCCATTCATTCCCTCAATAACCTCAAGCCATTGAGTGAGCAAAACTACCTTTTGTAGGGTAAAAAAAACTGTTTAAGGTAACGCGTTCACAAATTAATGTGTAGCCAGAAAATCCAATATGGCCGGCGGTTGCAATATTAGATTATGTGGAGAACCACAAATCCCTCCCATCCGTCCTACTTTATCCAAAAACATACATCAGCTGAATCGCGAAACGCGCGATGTCATATGGACGTTGATTGATCGTGTTTTTTACACCATCCACGTTTGGTATTTTTACAAATACCGAGGTCGCACACTCGCCAAAACTTTTGGATGAAAATTGTAGAGTTATTAACTTGGTTACCAATACTCTTACATCCATTCAACGTGTATAGTAGTAGTAGTATATACAAGTATATTTGGTTCCATAATAAATGCAAGTTACGTGAGATACTAATACTCAGAGAAGAATGTTAATTTTAATAATAAATAATATAAAAATAAAATTTCTACTCGGCAACAATGGAAGGCTACCAGATCTTAACATTCTAGAAAGGCTGACATAGACTTTGCCCTCAAAACTATTGCCATTCCAATCCCAATTGACAAAATTCATGTGAAGTGAAAAACATTTATTTCTATTGTTAGTTTAAAGATATACGTGATAATTATTGCTTAGAAAAACATCAACAATAAACAAACATTGGTGAACACTTGTAACCCCTGTCTATCTTTTATAACGAAAGTAACAATCATACTTACATGTCCCCGACAGATTGTAGCTCTGTAAATGCTTCAGGATGAATATTCGAGATTTTATTATGATCCAGTCTTCTAAATATACCATGAAAAACAAAAACTTTTATACAGTGTTCAATTGCTTACTAGATATTCGTTAGATGTAAAATTTGGTTTAATTTAGAACACACAATTGAAGAAAAATAAAATATGACTGATAAATAAAATTAATAAATTATACTTTTCGTAGTTATAAGGACACTGGTAAAACGCAATGAAATCTTTTGTTTTCCAGTTGTGACTGATCCAAAATCAGGGTTGGCGTTTTTATTTTCAAATTTGATATGTCTCGATTTTGTTTTGGCTAGAAACATAAAGTTATCTCTAAAATCTAAAAAATAATACATTAAGCTATCCCCAAACTAGGTTATAATTATGGATAAAGTAGATCAAATTACAAAACAATACATGAAATGGAATAAAGAGAGACTAAATTGAAAAAAAAAACACCTTCCGACCGACGCATATTTAAAAAATGTTTTAGGGCAATACCAAGATGTATTAGTTATATTTTAGCTGTTTCTGATCATGATGTGCTTGATAAGTGTAATGTTAGCTACTTTTCCCAGGTGACATGTATTTTATTCACAAAAGAACAATTTGAAAAAAAAAACTATTATGATACTCACAAAATGCGTAGAAAACTGCAGCTAATAATCCTTTCTGGTATTTTTGTTAAACTTGAAAACCATAAATATCTGTTTGAATAAACAGAACGTATACGATACAGAGATAAGTTGTTTTTTTTAATTTTTGTCTAACCACTCTTTTAGTTGAAATTTTTAAACTTCTGATATTTTTCGGGAAGAATACAATAGAATATATAATAACACGGAAAGTTGGAAAAGACTGCTAAATATATTTCTGAATGTGAATTGTAATAGTAAAAATTAAAGGTGCCTGCCTCTCTCCCTCCCATCAAATTATGGTACTCCATTCGACACAGACATCTTACTAACACTGCAGTGTTTAGGTTGTCGCAAAAAAGTCTCAAATGTATTATTTTAGCGAACCTTAACAGATTTAATTGTGTGCTTATTATAGTTAAACCGACATTATCTCGAAAAGAAATACATTCACTTTTCGGGATGGACTTCTTCTGAGGTTTTAAGATACAGGTTTTATTTATATTCTCGTGGTGTATCCTGCTATATTACAGTGTGGAAGTATCATTGACAGTTTCATGATAAAATTCTTCACACTTTCTACAGATATTAGACAGTTGTATCAGTTGACTTATACTGCAATATTAATTAATGAGATGTACTGCCTAGTGATTTGTTAACTTTCGAAACTGTACCAAATACACAACACTTGTGAACAAGTTCGAGTTATCATTTTCTTTGTGACTACGTACGTAAGGTCGACTGTTTATTGTTAACATCGACTGACATCAGATATTTCAATAAATCTTCACGTCAGATATCATTCAAGACTATTCGGAAGTCAATAAAGTTACAGCGCATCGGCTTCTTCAAACATGTTTGTTTTGCGATAAAATCAGCATTAAACGTCTTCTTGGTATTCGAAATTGTCTTGGTGGCAGGTGCTTCTCGTATTAACTATACTTTTAAGGATCATTATACAACAGAAGATTGCATGAAGTACTTATTTTTTATTAGTTTCGTTCATTCATGACCTAAATACGGTAATTCAAAATAAAAGTATTGAAAGTAATGTTTGGATACCACAATGAAAACCAAGCCAACTGTTGTTAATTTATACTTAAACAAACAGAAGCTGAAATAATTCAATAGCAATCCAGTGTACGGCGGTTAATGCATCAGGATAACAAGCTTTATTTGCTGAAAAGGTTAAATAGCGGATTCCACCTGGCAATATGAGACTCTAAAACTGTTAAGCGACAGTATATCCAAACTGGGCGATGTAATACTGCCTGTCCACAGACTTGGCAGAACACCTTTTCAGTAGTGATGTTTATTAAAGAGAAAAGAACAATAAAATACACCGCAACAAAATATAGTTAATAATTAAAAAGTGTATTGAATGATCAATACAATTGTAGCAGTGACAAGCGAAAACGGTCGGAAGTCGGAAAAACAAGTTTTGAGATATTAATACCTGGTAAAATATGAATTCTACCCTTTGCGACAGTGAAAAAATAAATGTAATAAAAATATAATGTTAAGTACTTACGAAGTTATGATTGTAATCGAATAATCGAAATCCGTGTCGCGATTTCGAAGTGCCTAGGCTAGAAAACACGATCATAACATTTACTTCCTGACTAGGCGCGCTCACGCTGATTCGCGATTGAAAATAGCCTAGGTTCCTTAGCAACGTGGTCTAAGAATAATCCGTATATGTTGGTATTTAATATATGTTTTTTTAATAATATTTACATCACTTATGCAAAGTTTTGTAAAAAATCTGATAATTAAAAGTGTTATAGTCCGTTAAATTCACCCGAAAGCCAGAGGAAAATTTACGATGTTCAACATACAGGAAGTAGGCCACCGGCTGTATATCTAAGGAATCCTACAAACAAAACCCACATCGAGCAGAAGCAGGCTACTTTTTGAGAACTGAAACGTGTTAGCAAAATATAAGAAACAACCCATTGAAATTTCACCATCATATTCACTTACCTTTTGAAGAATTTTAAGTCTGAAATCCTATAAAATAATTATTCCCAAACTTTACTGCAACACGGCAGATGCCGTCACATGTTAATTTTAAGCCAATCATGTGCGAGTTTAAACAGGTCACAGTAAGGGAAGTCCCATTAAAGTATACTGTAAACAATTTTCACGGAAGAAGTTAATGATTGTTTGTCTGTAAAAATACGTAATATTGATTCATTGTAAGCCGTATTTGATTAAAAGCAGAATCACCCCAAGGAGTTAACTAATATGTTTAATGTCAAGAAGCACAATTCAACGCTTAAACCGATTATTTACGTCGGAACAGGGTAACAAACAGGGATAAGGTAGGGCTAGCTAGCTAGAGGAGCCTACTCAGTAGCCCTACTGTAAGGCATAATCTAGGCTATAGATCGCAGCGGGTAATCATCGCGGCGAGTGCTGCTATCTGTAGTAAAATCGTTAATGCCGTTTTCCTGGATGGCACAGTAAAATGAAATACTTGATTTCAAAAAATAATATATTTCAATATACAAGAGACTTATTTTAAATTGATACTCTACTACTATAAATAAAATCGAGTCAGAACAATAATTGGTTAAATCGTGTTTATTATTCTTTATCATACTGTTGTTTATTAATTATTATTGCAATACTGTTAAGGTCAAATAAAAAGAAGTACTAGATTTACGTCCGGGATTTGAAAAAAAAAATATGAGGAGCTTTTACTATTTGATATTTGCTATTTTGTTAATAAGCAAAATATTGTAGAGCCTAATTATACACCGATTCAATACATATATAATAAAAATAATCAGAACAGCTAACTGTAATATTTATAGAAATTAGACTAAAAACGATTTACTTTAACACTGAACAACTTTAATTAGTCCTCTCTATGTTACTTCCAAAACACATGTACAAAGATGGCTGCTTTAAATTAAACAGCACCCTCAAACTATAGGAACTACAATATTCCAAACTATAGAGGGCAGCAGACTATATTTCTTGTATATCAGACCAGAGTATAATTAACAACATTACATCCCTCCCTGAATAGTTATATTGTCCATGATTAAAGTTTCTTTCAATATCAGTTATTCTCTTGTTGTGTATTTATGTATAGTATATACCGGTATTAATTTTGAAATAATAAAATGAACAAAATAATATATGTGATTTCTACTGTCTTTGTGTCCATTAAAGAGTGAGTGTTCAAATTATTTACATTTCAAAGATTAATCTCTGTGGTGCTCTAATGTTTCTATTTTATCGTCTAACATTCATACCAATTGGTTCATTTTCTGCTGTTTCAAAGTTTAGAGGTATTATTTCACTTTCTGCGGACTTATCATACTCAATATCAACTTTCTTAAAGAATGAACAATTTCTCGTTACCGATCTATTTTCATCTTTCGCTGTAACGCAATTCCCTTTCCTTTGCGTAACTTTCATTAGAGAAGGGTTGTGTGGTGTGGACAACATATTTTGTTTTTTTCTGTTTGAGAATAACCGTGTCTCCAACTTTTATGTGCGATTCGCGTGTGTGCAGTGACTTGTCTGCATTTTTCTTGATGTTCTGCTTCATCATAAAATCGCGTTCACGTAGAGTTTCATCGTCACATTCATTTTCAAATTCAGGAAGTGTTGTTGTCATTTTCCTTCCGTACATCAGTTCAAAAGGTGTTTTGTTTGTAGTGCTATGTGGTGTAGCTCGATATTGTCTAAGAAATTTAAACAGTTCTTGTTGCCAGTTTAATCCTTCAGATGTTGCGGCTCTAATCGACTTTGTTAGCGTGCGTATGAACCTTTCTGCTTCGCCGTTTGCTCTCGGCCATAGTGGTGTGCATTTTCGATGAGTGAAACCAAGGTAGTTGGCAATTTTTCGAAAATCATCACTGTTCATCGGTGGGCCGTTGTCTGATCTGAGAACCTTTGGAATTCCATGGCGTGCGAATAGTTCATCTAATTTTGGGATGATGCATTTTGCAGAGAGTGAGTTAACTTTGATTGCTTCAGGGTAACGACTATAGTCAT
>JAOTQE010138405.1:0-11784 GCA_025631205.1 Nesometra sesokonis
CGAATTGCGTTGATTTTTATGATTTTGTGCTGATTATTACGTTTTGCGTTGATGTTACGATTCGCGGTCCAACATGCATTTCGATCAATATAATGTGTAATTATTTTTATATGACAGTTTTAAAGTTTTTGATTTTAGAATAATGTTTTGGTGTATGGGTGTGTAGTGTGAATGCGTTTTTAAAGGGGATATTGAGCTGAGCTGTAGCTTTGTGGTTTAGCTCGAAGTTCAATCCCAGATCATGGGTTCAAATCCTGTCTTATATATCGAAGTTTTTTCAGGGCCAAAAGAAATCTTCACTCTGTGAGTTCTGCTATAAGATAGTTGTAAAACATTATATGTATACCTATGTTTGCTTTTTGAAGAAATTGATGATGCGTTATCAACAGTCCATAAGCATCTGCCTAAAGGAATAAGAGGAACAGATCAGTAATAATAGTATCGCGTGCATATCCAGTGTTGCGTGCGTTGCATTGCGTGCTGACGAATTCAAAAGTTGTATATTTTTGGCTAAATCCATAGGCACTCAACAACTGCACTTAAACCAATGACAGGTGGCGAGTGAGACTGTCGCTTTAAATGGAGTTGCTTAATTATTAACTATACAGGTGTGATAATGAAGATATTTCCACGGTAATTTGAAGGCTAATAAGCTCAGTAGTTATAGAAGACGTAATAATGATCTATAAATGTACGCATTCTATTTCGCTCGTTACCATAGTAAGTTGTAAATGGTACGTTCATTTTATTTTTTTTCCGCCGGAGACTAGGCAAACCGTTTACCTAGTCCGGCGGAAAAAAACGGTTAACATCCTTGCATCGTGGTAGCTCCGTTCCGCTTGTTGTAAGAAAATCAAAATGAACATGACCCATACTAACATAAAACGTTTATTTCTAACTTACTGCGATCACCTTAATTTAAAATTACCATAGCAAATCCTTTCACTAATTAATAAATTATGACGCCATCCGTTATCTTTAATGTTTATGTTTTCCGGCAAAAAGTTCCTTATAGATTACATGAGCCAATTTTATCGTACAGTTGTTACTAAATGCTGCACGCCATGTGTTACATGCGCACGTGTAAATGTGTTTCTTATTTTGTTATTGTAATGCTAAATTTGTTGAATACATTTCATTTTTATTAAAGTAGTAAGGATTTGTTAAAAATACAAATTCTCATAATAACGCACACGTACAATGATTAATAATTAGGAGCGTCCACACTTACACTTTGTGTATCTACTCGCGATTTTTTAAACGCGCGTGTAACGGTTTGTGCCTTGTAGTGGTCTCGCTGATAAATATACCGATCACGCTTGTATGACAAAGTGGCGTTTGAAATATTTCACAATCCGTCAAAATTACGCTGCTCATGTACAAATAGGCTTATCATGTACTTCGGTCTTTTTTTTAGTAGAAATGGTCCTACTGCAGACAGTATAAACGTGATTAATGGTACTAAATGTTTTAAATGGGACCAAACAATTTAACATTTTTTAATCTACACGCATATAAAATTCATTATACTTTGCGTCGTTTTCTGTTCTTTTTATCATAGCTTTTCTGTAACCTGGTTCACCAACCACAGAAAATTCAAATTAAATCACTGGTTTCTATTCAGGAAAGGCTTCTGTAAATGAACCACTGGATGATCGTGGAATTTAAAACAAAAATAAAACCACCATTTATTAGTAAACTAGAGTATAATTTTGTTTCCCTCATTTTTTTAGTTAATTCACTGAACTATGCATGGAGTTGCTCCGA
Source organism: Nesometra sesokonis (assembly GCA_025631205.1). Lineage (NCBI taxonomy): Eukaryota > Metazoa > Echinodermata > Crinoidea > Comatulida > Antedonidae > Nesometra > Nesometra sesokonis. The sequence continues at coordinate 1,768 of JAOTQE010138405.1, forward strand.
ATTCTCATTTGAGTTATTTCTTTTAATATACCTGAATCTGCAGTTTTGATTACATGACAGTAAACAATACGGCGTATTCATAATCGTTCTTTAAGTTCTGCTGTCACAAATATTGTTTAAAATACTTTACAAATCATGAACTTGGTCATTGACAAGATCACGTAATTTCAAGAAGACGATTAAATGTTTTTCCTGTCATTTCATTTATTGCGTGAAGAGGAACAAGTGAAATAGCAATCAATTACTACATTACGAAGTCAACGGTTTAAATAGCCACAAGGCACCAACATGTGTTCATTTTGTAGTTTTTGATGTCATGCCAAATGTATCTCATCATACAGTAATAATATTGATGGTTCAATTGTTCAAAAGTTGAACATAATAATATTAATAATAATAATTAGTGAATACAATTAAACTTATTAATAGTGATTACTAGAGCGCAAAATGTAAAGAAATGAATTATAAACAAATTGGAAGTCTATCGAAATATTTTCTTTTTTTCTGTTTTTTTTTTCAAATAAAGAGGTTATAAGCACGATGTCAATTTCATTACAAAAGCACAACGTTTCATATACATTTTCTGTGAGACGGGAAACATTGGCACTTCACCACAGTCATAAACAGCATAATGGCTACCAACTTGACTTATCACATAAAATAGTCATGAATGGTATCATTTGAGAGTAAATCACAAAGTGATCAAATAATTCCATGGTACATATAGGCCTATAAACTTAACCAAATAGTTACAGGGATATTGCTGGATAAATGTAGGAACGTGACAAAATGGTCGAAAATATTTTTCAAAAACTTTCATGTTCGGTATCATATTAAATCATTATTAATTTGTAGAAGGTTATACAATGGCTATATCACTTATTTTCCAAAATGTTTTAAATAAAACAATCTATAAAGGGATGTATAGTTTATTGTACAGTTTTGCCCATACCTTGTTTGACACATAATATTTTGTCTGTATATTACCAACCATACATTTTAGTCACATTTAGCCTAACATTTGATCTCTGTTTGGGTCATGTTACTATTTAAATAGAGGATATCTGCGTAACCATTAGTTTACCACAGATCATAGTGGTTCAATGATATAGGTGTAATATTTTTACAGATCCCTTATGTAATGAAACTTAATTTCCTTTAGTATGTAATTACCTTTCATATGATACCCTCCATGACCATGTTTCATGTGATCAGTTTTGGTAATCATCTTCTTTTTCAAATGGCAGGCATTTAAACTGGTTATTCTATGTAGTTAACCAGATATATTTAAGCATCTATCATAGAATAGAAGATTCGATGCTTGTATCATATTTGAACAATATACCCGATGACATGTACTTATAATCTCTAGTGAGCTATTAGGTATGTAATGATGGATGTTTTAACAATACAATCGATATAATAGGTATTGCATTTTTTTTTCTTTTGTGTAGTAATATAAATAAAAAAGTAATATTTTTGTTTCATTATATCTTACGTACAAATATTAAGACATGTTGCCCTAATTGAACATACGGTTTACACTAATAATATCTATGCTCACGCTAAGGTTTCTTTTAGCCAAACTGGCTAAAGGTTGCCAATATTTTTTTTCAGCCAAACTACAAATTCTTTAGCGAAATCTTTTAAACCTGATAACAATTCTTACAAAATGGCAGTTTTTTGTGATTTTCATTTAGCCAATTTGGTGAAAGATGTCATATTTTTATTTTAGTCACATGAGAATTTAAGTAGCCATTAGCGACTTGGCGAATGGTTAGTGTGAGCATAGAATTGACAAATATAAACCATTTTAGAGATGATAGTATTTACATGCACATTTTTAGGAGTAATGTGTGGGCTTATTCGTACTCTCGCGAATAGGTAACCCAAACGCTTATCATGTTCAGTAGTTTTGATGGGCGTAAATACGGTAAAAATGACCTCTACATGCGTGCCGATTTCCATTGAAGCTTTGTGGTTCCGGAGTATTTTTGCAATACTTGTTTAGATATCGTGCTAAAAAGATTAAAACAACTGCAAAAGATGCATGTCCCGGATGATCATTATAATAACAGTATAGGTAAGGATAATAATTATTGAGTAGACAGTTATTATTGTACAGTAATAAGCCTTCATTCAATCATTTCCATTTAATGACATGTGCATACATGGTAATTTTCTTATAATGCTACTTGACAGATCTTTAACAGTTACACCTGAATTGCACAAGCCTGACCGACCTAAATCTCACAAGGTTTTTTATTCGTTTTTATTCATCTTGTTTTTTTTTTTTGCTACAAAAAATTATCCCGAAAATTGTTAAAATGTTTAAGGTTACCCTGAAAATTGTACAAAATACACAAAGCTATTTCCATAACAGACTAGATGAATATCATTTGTCAAGCGCGCGACCCGAAAATCTTGACAAGGTTGGTGATTTTTAACTTTCATATCTCCCCATTTTTTGCTACAACATTACTGTGCACTATCTAGAAAATTGTAAAAATGTATAAGGTTATCCTCGAAATGGTTTGAAATGTAGAAAACTATCTCGAAAATCAAGGCTCGTGTTTTTAAACTTTCATTCCCGATTTGTTGGGAGGTTACATACCGGTACATATCCGGAAATTGTAAACGTGTATTAATTTAACCTGAAAAAATGTATAGAAAGCACAAACCTGTCCCCCAAAAAAGACTAGAGGAATAAAGCCAAAAAAATATCGTGTTTCTCTAACCTCACCGTCCAAAAACTGACAAAATCTTTGTCATCATTCAAAACCTTCAAAAATCATTGTTGTGTTTTTTTGTTTAACTTTCATATCCGTGGATTTTTGGTTAACAAAAAACATTATACCGAAAATAGTAAGAAAAGCATAAGGTTATCATGAAAATTATATAACATACACAAAACCCTTCCCAAATATACCAAACAAACAAAATATATTGACCGAAAGATCCATTTTAATGACGTGCTTGGGCAACATAGTGTGTTTTAGTTCTTCATATCACGTACAATCTATTCATTATGTATTATGTTCAGATAAAGATTTCATGGTATCAAAACAAGTATAACAAGAGATTAACGGTATAAGTAACGTGTAAAACCATCAGTCTTCATTAAGGCTGAGACTACTATAGTAGTCTCAGATTATGGTTTTATTTCCGTTTGCACTTAATTCGCGTTTAAAAACATTAATGGTTTTCAGCACTACATCAAGACACTAGGATTTAATTGTTCTCTTGAAGTTAACTATGATAAACGAGAAGAAACCATTTTTCGGGCATGCTTATAATATGCGTCAAGCACATTCTATACTCCACCCGCCCGGTCGGTAGACTGACTATCAGTATTACATCAATGGCAATCAATATAATCTTTATTGTTAAACAAAAATAGAAAATTGTCTTTATGATATTGCCTTGGTGGTAAAGCTAAAAATACAGTGATGCTCGAGTTTGTACAATATCGGCTAGAGCGTTTAACCCAGTGTTAGTTTCGTCATTATAATCAATGACATTTCCATTTGATGATGGTCTCTTTGTTTTTATTGGATGCTGTACTTACAGCTAGGACTCAAAACAGTTATAAAACATCTTAGAGATTATGCATAAACACTAATAATGTCATAAAATATAAACACAAAACATTCGTACTGGTGTATTACAATATATAGACAACAAATTATGATGGTAAAATTAATCAATAGTCCGGTTGGTTTAAAATTTAGCAGGTAATTTCTAAGGGGTGTCTGTCGTCCATTGCATTGGTAAATTGATCAGTCGGCCGGTTCTAAGGTCCGATGGTCCCTTTTCATTTCCTGGTTGTCGCACTGTTTATTTTTTTTCAGACGGTTTCTTGGGAATATCTGTTACCATGCTGATAATTTGGTATAAGACGCATTTATTTTTTTTATTTTTTTTTTTTTCTGTAGATAGGCCTACCAATAGGATGACACACAATGGCTGTAGTTTAATCAAGAATGTTTTTCCTCAATATAAAGTCTGAAACAAGCTCTTCCAATTTGGTTCATAACCACATCAAATATTCAATACGGTTAGTAACAATTTAGAATTAACCACACGCGTTTTTTTCTCACAACTAATAATACCAATTCTAAACTGTGTGTATGGTCTACTGCCATTCACACTTCGTTATGCATCGTTCAATTAAGCCATCATTGCAATTTCATAGCGATTCGTCATAGTAAAAAGCTTCTCATAAATTTTACCTATCAAAATCAATGTTTAAGACACATTCAAAATAAACCAATATAATGTTAAATTAAGGCAAAGTGGTTGCTATCAGCATTTTGAGAAATAATAAAGTATTCCGGATTAAAATTGCGTAAATACATCCAAATAAATTCGATGCCTTTGGTGTTTATAGTATATTATACATGGTATTATGTAATGTACTGCAGATATATTTTATGAATAGGTCAATGGGAAATGTTTTCTTTTTTTTGTTTGGCCATTACCAAATTCTCCTTTATCTTGATTTGTATTTCTTTGCAGTTGATGTTTATTTACTGGTAATTTCATTTAAACTAAAATGTAATCATATAAACTAGATAAACAATCATTCAATAAATCGATATGCCTACCATAAGATTACCTACCAATATCAACCATAAAATAGTACTATCCTATAAAACAGTAAACATCATAATCGTATCAACGATCACCATTATTATTTCAATTAGTTAATTACCACTACCAAACCTTTAAACACACGAACGTGTAAACCATGGTTACCATCACTGTCATACCAGCCAACACCAATCATGTCAATCAGTTAACTACCAATTCCAACCCAACACCACTATTAACCACTTAATTGCAGCTGTCACATCAGTCAACACCACTTTAATGTCAACCAACCAATACCACTACCAACCATTTAATTATCACTTCCATTTCAGTCAACACCATTAGACCAGTTGATTACTTTCATACCAGTCAACTCCATTAGTATGTCAACCAGAATTTACTACTAAACCATTCAACAAGACCAATTACAAATTTCATACCAGAAAAAACCATGGTAACAAATTGATAACCATCAATATCATACACACCAATCAACTTTTTAACTGACACTCAACCAGCCAATACCACTGCCAGCCAATTAAATACTACTTTCAGGCGCGGATTATTATCGTCAAAACCTAGTTGCCCGTCGCTTATATTAGGTGCGCCGGCTCAAAAAATGACCATAAAAAACCCAAAAGACGGCCAAAAATAGTGGTACTAGGGCGCCAAATAGGCAAAATGCCCTATTTTTTGGTTTTTTTTTTTTTTGTTTGCTCTTAAGGATGAAACTGGTAACCACGCCCACCCGGAGTGGAAAAGTGCGCCCCCACCCTTTGGTGGATCCCGGATCCGCCTATGACTTTCATACCAGCAAACCAGTAAACTCCTACTATCAACACGACTAGCACATCAACCAGGTAATTACACTTACTAACCAGCCAACACCACTTTTATCTACTTAATTGCAAATTCCATAAGAGTCAAAACAATGTCAGTCGTTGGTTATCATCACTATCATACCAGCCAACACCACTATCATGGCAACCATACCACACCACTCTTAACCAAGCAACACTGCTTTCAACAACTTAATTACAACTTTTATACCAACCAACATCATGTCAACCATTGCCATCAATAACATACCAGCCAACACCACTATCATGCTAACCATTTAATTACCACTCTCAACCAACCAACACCGCTTTCAACAACTTAATTACAACTTTTATACCAACCAACATCATGTCAACCATTACCTTCACTATCATACCAGCCAACACCACTAATGCCAACCACTCTCAACCAACCGACACCGCTTTCAACAAATTAATTGTAACTTTCATACCAACCAACATCATGTCAACCATTATCATCACTATTACACCAGCCAACACCACTATGATGTCAACCATTTAATTACCACTCTCAACCAACCAACACCGCTTCAACAACTTAATTACAACTTTTATACCAACCAACATCATGTCTACCATTACCATCACTATCATACCAGCCAACACCACTATGATGTAAACCATTTAATTAACACTCTCAACCAACCAACACCGCTTTCAAAAACTTAATTACAACTTTTATACCAACCAACATCATGTCAACCATTACCATCACTATCATACCAGCTAACACCACTACCATGTTACTTAATTGCAAATTTGACACAACCAACTCCATATCAACCAGTTGATTGCCATCACTATCATACAAGTATACACTAATGTGAAACGGTTCAACACAACTGCCAAAGAATTACTACTGTCTTTATAAACGTCACCATAATTAGTAAATATCCACCTTCACAACACCATCACATTGCATACGTACGTTGATCTCTCTTCAACGTATTTGTTCTAAGCAAACCTAGATGGTTACCTTGTGACAAAATACATTTTGCTGGTAACTGAAATTAAACACCCTATCGTCATATTTTGTCGCGTTAATCTCAGTAGGTGGATGTATGTAGGTGGATGGCCTTATCTCCCCATATCTGCGTTAAATCAGAAATTATGGAAAGATCTCTAAAATTGCAATTTAACATAAATTGGCAAACACTAGTATGACATAACAAGATATCGTTAACATAATTGGTTGATTTTCCATTTTTGGTTAACCTTATGTAACTTCCTATGACGGTTCAATGGCCAGCGCATTTAAACTAGGGCTAAATTCATTTTATGTCGGGCGGCGTAATTTCCATTCTTTGCTCAAACCGCTATTTTATGATGTTAGTGAATACACTGGCTACAACTTGAAAAAGATAGGCCACGTAAGTTTGTTTAAAATCGCATCTTTTCAGTGAAGTTAAGGTATCCGATAATATCACGATAATGCCAGCAACTTAATTGCTAGAGTCAATGTTCAATCTCCTAATAACATTTTACCAAAAAAAATCAGTATTTACCAGGCACGTTCCATGCAAACATATATTTAAATATCAGATATAGTCTAATAAAACACTACAACGGTATACCTTCATCTATTTCACGTACCCGCTCACAATAATACAATATTTTTATCATCTCTGTCTACAAGTTTTATCTGTAATTGATGAAATTTGGTCAGCATGTTCACAAGAATATCGTAAGTCCAAACTATGAAAAACACGTAGAATACGCCTATTCAATATTTTTGATGGAATATTCCATTCTTTATATATAAGCTATGATTATAAATACTGTACCAGGAAGTGTTCCCAACAACCACACAATAGCCTGTTGGTCGATTTTACGATCTCCCACATGCTAAAAACTCTTACATACTAATCAGAGTCTAGGGACATATCTTATTACCTGTGGTTTGTGTGTTTAAAAGTGATTGTATTTATCAGTATAATTAACTTATTGAATTTTAAATGACACTATTGATTATCGATTCTTTTATTTATTGATGTATCCATTGATGGGTATTTGTGGGTATGTGCTATAAGATTCAGATTGGTCGCTATGGACATACATTACAGGAACGATCGCTCACCTAGGAATGCAATAACATGCAAAGTCCGGTTTAGGTACCGTATATAAATACAAAGTATTTGACGTAAAAACTATATACAATGTAGACTAAAAGGTAAGTTAACATTACTTATCATTGAAAGCTCGGATCAAGGGACGAATGAGTTATGATAGGACTATCTATATATTAGTTCTGCAAAATGTACTACATAGCCTTTCCTGTTCTTATTTTATTTTAGGCCTATTTAGTATTAAGATATTGAATTATTTCGCAATTTAAAATGAATAAGTTATTACGTTATGGAATGCTCATTTAACATTTCTGGATTCTGTACACGGATGACCGGAATAAGAGTGTTTGTCAAACTCATTGTCTATGGTGGTCCATACAGAACGATGTTGAAAATAAAGAATGTCGCGACGTTTACTGACGAGAGGGTGAGCGAGCGAATCAAGCTCACCCTCTAGTTTTCTAAATTATTAACTTTAATATTATGGTTAGGGAAGCTGAATATAATTTAAAACAATGAATTATATTCACCATTCATAGTATAGTTATGAATCAACTATTTAATAATAAAATCAATTTGAATAATAATGAAATTGATTTTCGTTTTCATATTCTGAAGAAATTCAATTTTATTCCCTCAAGCTACACTATCAGCATGGAAGATCTTTCTAAGACTCCCCGTGGTCATTTCACCCATAATGATTGTGATATAATAATATTCAGGTATTTTTATTCATCCAATAAAAAATCAGAGAGAAACATGATCTGAACTCTCAAGTACAATATTATAATACACCAGTACACTTAAAAATATAAAATAATATAAAATACGGCAATAATAATAAAAACAGATACGATATAATACTATCAGATTACAAACAAGCTAGACCCAATTTCTAGTAAGTTTACATTGTATTTAATATAATATTTGTAGACTTATTTAATTTATTGAATTATGAACGAAATTGAATTAGCTGTTTTCAAGCTTTTTGCTCCTTACTAAACTTCATAATTAAAAAAATAATCCTATCATAAATTTAATGTAGTATTTTGTATGCTTAATTTTTTAAAAATGGAGATTGCGGCCGCGAATAAAAGTCGGATTCAAAACTCGTGTTTATCAAATATTCGTGCCCTTTGGTAAGATATTTTATAACGTTGCTTCTCTCCACCCAGGAGTATACGTGGCTACTTGAGAGGTACAACCGCTATATGCGCAGATTACAGTTACGGCACTATGGCTGGTATTCTCGAAAATTAACCCAGGACTAACCCTAAAACAGCACTAGTTGATTCTGGACTATCCATAAACCTGGTTCCTTGGTAGACAAAATTTAGAATGTATTAGTCCAGGGTATATAACTGGACAAATGTTAGACACCTTTGAGAATACCATAGTCAGTTAGTCCCAGATTAAATCTGAATTTAGTCCTCGACTAAAGTTAGGCCGCTTTCGAGAATACCAGCCTATGACTCCAAAGCAAGCGATGTAGATATCTCATGGGCATTTATTCAAATGCTGGGGGTAATATGAGATGCGATCTTTAAGCACTATACAACTGACACAATAGTTATCTAACACTAAATATAAGAATTTGCACTGCGCATATCATTTAAAATAGGTCCTACAAGTAATTATTAATTAACCACGTTTTTGTCTTTTCCACACAAAACAAGTCATTGAATATCGATTGTAAATATGTCATTATCGTTACTAATAACCTCTAAAAGCAATGTAAACACCAGCTAAATCACCGCAAACATAATTGATATTAAACATTGAAATAACTGTTTGCTTACCGACAATTCCGACCAGTGTAATTATTGAAAGCACGCTAACAATCGGTATTGTAGACATCGCTATAACTCCAATGGTTGAATTTCCATCCATAATTAGCAATATAATGTTGGCATATATCTACGTCAGGTTTCTTTAGACAAACATGTGTATGCTCTGAATCAATTTCAGCTTGTGACGAGCAGGCGAGTAAGTAGTTCTTATAAAACTCAATAAATGCTGCGTGCGCAACGTTTCAAGTCGTGCTCCCTCAACTGAGCAAATTTAGCTGTATCGAATGAATTGCGGTAATAAATCAAAGTCGACATTACATAATATGAATATGAATAATGTAGTGATATTAAAATGGTCAATTTCCATGAATTATCAAGTTAAATCATTAGTGTATCGATAAAGGATATTCGTCTTCAATTACAGTGTACAATAAATTTTGAACGTTGGGGAATACGAAGATGTTACTTACATTAGTTACAACTCACATTTTAACAATATGCGTATTAGTATCTGAACAGAGGTTAATTCTACAAGAAAAGAAATCGTGTTACTGCTGTCCTATAAATAACTGTAGTGGTATTTTTGGTAGTAGCCTGGGTGTAGTAGAATATTTGTGGGAAAAAAGTAAAAGAAAATTTATTTTTGGTTTTTCTGAATCCTTATACTATATAGTGATCCAGAAAAAAATCCCCATGCCTGAGGTTTGG
>JAOTQE010138416.1:0-11784 GCA_025631205.1 Nesometra sesokonis
GAATGAAAAAAGCGCTGAACTAAATGCAAAAAGCGCTGAACTGAATGAAAATGTGCCAAACTGAATGAAAAAAGTGTTACTGAAGGCGTTAACGGCGTTCCATATATTACCTATTTTCATTTACAATTGTACGGTTGAAGAATGTTTTTTTATATATTTAAAATCGGCCAATATATATAATATATTTTATAATTATGATATATTCAGATCTGCGCATTAAAAGTAATCGAAAAATAAAAGTTTGTGGATTGTTTCGTTTACAAAAATTCACAGGCTCTAGCTGAAGAAGTCTCTTAAAATTAAACAATAGGTAGGCCTAAATAATAATAATAATGGTTTATTATATATATATAAATAATATTAAAACTAAAAGAAATATTAATTTATTCTTTGTTTAACCATGAAACCTCTGTGGTGTAATGGTTGATGCTCGTCTTGATAGTAAAGGCCCTTCACCAGAACCATGGTGCGAGCGGTTCTTGAATCCGTATTAATATTTTTTTTATGGTTCCCCTGCCTTTACATCCCAGGTACCGACTTACTACTCCTGGGTGCAGAGAGGCAATACAAATAATTATATGTACATGCTTAATATTGAATAGCGTAGGCATCTCTTTCTAACTTTGTTCTCTTTCGAACTTTTACATTGTTTTGAGTAAATCATAAGATAAAAGAAATAGATTTACAAATTAAACTTCATTCATTTTATTTACATTTCGTTGTAAACGATATAATTTAAATTACAGCTACAACATTACAAGTTCAGAAATTATGTTATTTTTCAGTACTTTAACAGGCATAGATCCAATGGGCTTGGCAGATTATTATACCCGAAAAAAAAACCATTTTTGCACATTGCACGCCTTTAAATGCACACCTGAGGGCATCTACGGAGAAATATTTCCTGGGCTTTATGCCGAGCCCTGGACCCACGCCTATATTCTCTCTAAATGTTCACACCTGCGTTTGACTAATTTTGCATCGGACTCCAATCCAGCTTCGCTAGATCCACCTCTGCTTAATATGTAAAAAAAAAACAATCCGAGTTTTTTTTTTCTGTTGGCATCGTCCTCTATTGTAGAAGGGAGTGACGATTGGACAGCCAAGAGGCAGCTGTTATTGTTATGGCAAAGCATCAGGTTAACCCTACTCAAGGCCGCAAAGTAAACCAAATTAGTATTCCAAAACAGAAGATTTGCAAAACAAACATAGACCTTTTCTATTCCAAATACAGAAGATTAATTTTTTTCTTTTCAAAATACCAAAAATGAGTTTTTAAATCAATGCGTTACGGGTATTAAGGCACGATTGTTTGGTTTCAAGCTTTATGACAACATATCTTAACAGAGGAAACGTACAAATGTAGGTTAATAAACAATTGCTCAGTGTGTTGTCAAATTTTATCAGCTTAGGTGGACTACAAGGCAGAGTGGGGTTTCTTCTGAACCCCCAAACCCCCCTCCCCCACCCAATCAGACGGACCTGCTACTTGTTCGAACGGGAAAGATTTTGAACTGACAATTTGCTCTTCTAGGGACAGCTGTTGTTCATACATGATCATATCTATTCTTGTGCAGAAAGAAACAATGTTTTGGATAAGCAAGGATTCAGTGAAACATTGCAATTATAGCACTTGTTCTAATTACCTTGAATCAAGGCTATAGCCATCAACCTCTTGTGCAGAAGGAGCAGAATAAGTAATCGTAGGGAAAGAATGATTTTGATGAAAGGTGTTGTTTTTCTCATGACCCTGAATCAGATGAATGTTTGTTACCATTGACCACAAGGAGAAAGAATGTTTGGAGTATTGAAAGAATCGTGGGGAACGGCAAGCTATTTTGATGAAAGGCATTGTTCTTATGATCTTGGATCAGATGCAAGTGAATTGTCATCACTGCTTGTGCACAAAAACAAATAGTTTAAATTATTGAAGGAATCAACTGCAAGACATTTACATAAAATTTTTGCACTTATGACTCTGAATTAGGTGCAAGTGCCTTGCTGTAATTTTTTCGTACACAAAATTGTTCAAGAGTTTTAAAAACATGTTCTTAAGACCCCGAATCGGTTGAATTGAAATCATCCTCTTGAACAGGTGGGTAGAAAATGATGAGAATTTTAAATGAATCTTAATAGGGAACGGCAAGATAATTTGATGCAAGGAGTTATAGCCCTGAATAATGTACAAGTCTGTGGCTATCATCCTCTTGTGCAGGAGGAAACATATGGTAAAAACAGAGCTCCCAAGTTTCCAGGATTGTCTTGCAGTCTCCAGGAATTTTGGCTGATTTCCTGCGCTCCTGGAATTATAAAATTTCTCTCAGAATTTAGTTTTCTCCAAGAAATGCTCCAGGTTTTGTGAAAGTTTCACAATTAGAGCACACAGTTTAGTAGTGTTTTGGGTAACAATGACAGCATATTAATTTAACAGTGACAAAACATGTCAAAAGCTATTGCTTTATAATAAGCAAGCTGTTTAGCTTTTAAATAAGGGTACTGTACTTAACTGTACAAATATCTTAGGAAGTGTACGCATTACAAATGATTGTATACATAGACGTATTATTTTAAAGCCTATATAGTGAACTTCCATAGAATACATAGCCTCAAAGTGGTCCATGTAAGTGCCTACTATTGAAGCATATGTCCAGAATCCAACTTATCAAATCGCTTTACGTTTTACTGCTGTTGCTAGGACGAAATTGTGCCACCAATCTTTCATGAAAGTTTTTAATTTGTCAATAAATGGAAGTAAATTTATTCCAAATATAAAGATAATTGATAAAGTAAAATATATGCAACATACATAAATACATTTTTTTATGACAAAAGAATGTTAAAAGTACAACAATTATAAAACAGTTATTATTATTTAACTTAAATGTTCGTGGCGAAGGCTGACGATCATCAATAGTAGGCACCTACATAGGATGCAATTCTACTGTGTTAAGTTCATTACAGTATCTGGCCATATACATTAAATCTATGTTGTAGGACAACAATAAGAAAATCTCCAGGAATTCTGTTTTTACAATTTGGAACCACTGTGCAAATAAAGGGTTGTAGAGGACTGCAACACATTTTGATAAAGCTATTAATTCCTGCTCTCCTGGATCAAGTGCAGGGTCTCTCATCCTCTTGTACACAAGGATGGAGGATATAACCCTTTGAAAAAATAACTCTATGACAGATAAAGGTAGTGACAAGGTAGATACATGTAGTTAGGGTTAACCCTATAAAAAGTACCATATCAAGGGATACTATCAAGGATATGGTACCAATGCTCTACAAGTATACTTAGGAAAATACAGCCATATTTAGAATAAAGTAATATCATCAACAGACAGGGTAATTATATACTATCTTACTAGGTAGTTCTCTGTATTTCCAGGTAGATCTCCCTAGTAATTTAACATGGTAGATCTACCTAGTTAGAGGGTGTTATTTTGTTCAAAGGGAAGGAAGAGTGTGGAACTGCAAGATATTCTGACAAAAGGTGTTCTACTTATGATGCTGAATCAGGCGCAAGCGTATGACCATCATCCTCTTGTGCAGGAGGGGGTAGAATGTTGGGAAAATTGAAGGAATCAAAGGGGACTGCAAGACATTTTGATGAAAGCTGGTGCTCAATTTTTAGCAGTCTGTTGTATTTAGCAGTTCGTTCACCTCTTGACAGACCACCAAACCGGACAAACTTCGCTCCAATACCGACAGCCTTAAAATAAAAATATTTTTCTAAATAAGTCTGTTTGCTACTTGCTATAATCAAATTTTGAAGGCCAAATATTCAGATCTTTATCTTTAGATCTATAAAAGATTAATCTAATCAGGATACTTCATAATAATGTACTTTTTAGGTTTTCATTTTCATTCATTTTTCAGTTTTCATGCAAGAAAGTGTCTTTTAGGCAGATTTTCTGAAATTTGTATTCTTTTAATTGTTTATTTTTTGATTGCTTAATTTATGATTTCCTCAAAACCGGGTTTCCTTATATGAAAACTTAAAATGCACATATCTTTGGTTCTACTTAACAAATGAATATCATTTAAAGTGTAGATTACAGCTAATTTTGTCCTCTATTAGAAGTTACCAATAACTCAATTTTGCATTTTCCTACAATGAGACTCATTTTGTGGTGAGACCTCACAAATATACCAGTCTGTTTCTTACAGTTATATAATCTGTAGTAAAGAATGCATTTGAGGCATGGCACAGCAAAATCACAAAGTTGTAGAAAAATTGACAATTGAGTTATTGTTAAATCCATATCACATTTTTTTTTGTATGTTTTAAAACGAGTGTTCAATTACTAAATCGGACATCTATAACTGAAGTTAGTGTACAAAATATGCATATATTGCTTTTAAATTGTATTTGTTTATATTCTTTATTTATTCTTCATTTCGATCCAACAGTGTAAAACACCAATAATAGGATGAATATAAATATAAATATAAATAATTTAGCTATCGATAAAATATATGTACAGAATTAAAATAACAGTTAAACAATTTCATATAATAATATAATAAATAAAATAATAATAAAATGTTTATTTATTTACTTATTTATAACTTCTTGTGCGAAAACTTGATGGTTTTGCCATGATTAGATTTTTATATTGATTGGTAACCTTAGTTGATTATACCTCGAGCTAACTTAAACAATCAGGTTGGATTGGACTGATCGCTCTGTTTGGTTTTCTAGACAGTCAGGTTTAGAAAGAATCTTGTTAGCCATGTTTACATGGACTGGTTTAGTGTGAAGTTCAGTTTACCATTATGCTCAGTTTTGGGAACATTAGTCCGCTCTGCCCCAATAAACTAACGTTAGATTACTGCTATATGAGTGCTTACGAACTATAAACACATCATTAGCGAATCCAAGGATACTTAAACAACTAATAGCCTACTGACCAATTAAAAAAGTAAAAAGTTTAAGAAAGCCCTTTAAAAAAAATATCTCTGTTAACATGGTAGATAATGGTAGTAACAAGGTAGATAAAGGTAGTTAACAGGGTTAACCCTATAAAAACTACCATATCAAGAGATACTACCAAGGATATGGTCAGCAATACTCTACATGTATACATAGGCAAATACAGCCACTATTTAGAATAAACCTTAATATCAACAGACAGGGTAATTATATACTACCTTACTAGGTACAGTAGTTCTCTGTGTTGCTAGGGAGATCTCCCTAGTATTTTAAGAAGGTAGATCTACCTAGTCAGAGGGTGCTATTTTTTTTTAAAGGAGTGTGAAACATAACAATAATGCCATTACATATTTTGAGTTAACCTAACATTAGTTTATGCAAGGCAGTTTGACTTATAATGGAGTTAACCTGATAGTAGTCTCAGTGTTAACTGTATTATTTTATTTTGTATAGTTTAACTCACCAGATCTGCTAAGACGTCATCTTCTGTATCTCCTCGTACAGCTGATATAATGGATTCCCCTTGATTCTCTATATTAACAATCAATTAAGGTAAATGCAATTTTATCAAAGAGTACAGAATGGAAAGAAGTTCCACATACAGTATGCATTTTCTACTCTTTTTATAAAAGGAAAAGATGTAAGTTCATTTTGTTGTATAGATATATTGTACTAAATATATTTGTATTTTCTTTTGATACCTTTCATGCTTGTGACTATTTTTAGAAATAATAAATTCTCCCTGATCCTAATTAATACATACATAATACATACACTTTATGTTTTACATTTATAAGTATTTTATGTTTTAAATAATTATTATTCGGTCTAATAAATGGCTGTATGACTTATGATCATGACTTTGACTGAAAAGTCTTACTTCAAAACAGAATTATTATACCCAAAAATTAGTTCAAAATATATGGTAGATGAGCATGCACTTTGTGTACAAAACACCTTTAATTTATATATTGCAGTACTTTTCATTTATTCTATTGTGTACATAAAAAAAAATCATATGTGTGATTTTACTAACAATTGAAAAATATTCCCAAAATGGAAGTAAGCAACAATTAAATAAACATACCAAAGTATATTTTTATATATTTTAAACTTTAGCAAAATTCTGAATTAACGTACCTTTAATTTGTTTTGTTGCATTGATGATATCTGTGATGGTTGTTTGTTGTTGAAGTTTGAGGGCAGTAGCACTTGACATCAATCCACCATACCCCTCTTTAACAAGTCTCTCAGCTCGTGGGTAGACATGATCACCAATCACAAAACACTTCTCACTGATCCTTTCGATTAGTTTCTGCCATGCCTCAACATCCTATCAAAGTAATAATCATAATTTTTTAATTATAATATTTTTACAGTACCACTCCAACAATTACTGTTAAGTCTTGGAGCATTTTGATCATACAAACATGATTTTTAGATTGTGGAACCTCCAACAAAGAGTTTTCTATTATTTTGAAATATCGAACATATGATTATATATGAAAGTACAATGCATACTGTACTCCAAGTAATGAGATACATGCCATCGTGACAAGATTCAATATTTCAACATAAATTATGTTATCATCATTTAGTAACAATTAACTACCGAAGTATATTTGTTTATATTTTAAACTTCAGCAAAATTCTGAATGAAATATGTATTCGTCATCATCATTCCTGATGATGACATAATTTGTGTCGAAATATTGAATCCTGTCACGATGGCGTGCATCTCATTGCTTGGAGTATGAATTATACTTTCTTACTTGAAGTTGATTAGTGGACCTTTCGGATGATTATATATCTCAGTCCAAATCCCAAAGCTACTTTAGTCTGTGTCAACAATGGCAATGTCAGTTGTAAGTGGTCGGTTGGCAATCAACAGCGAAAATGTAACCTCTGCTTTCCCTAGTTGGTTCTAGTTTAACAAAATAGGAACCTTTGAAATCGTTTTTCAAAGTTACAGTGTGTTTGACTCTGCTACGCTAACGTCACAATAGTTTGTAAATAGGTAACCATGACTTTCAAACAGCTGATAGTTTTGAATTTTGGTATGCATGTAGTGGCAAATTCCTTCGCTATGATAAAAATCTGGATTGTCTACGACAACTAACAGAGGATTATTATCTGCCATGGTAATGACCTAAACTGTACTCATGTTCTGTTTTTAATCAGCCAAATTGACAGGTTTTGTTATTTAAATTTCAATACAATTACAGATTTGCTTCCTTGGATGATACCACAACTGCCATATCATATGACAACACATACTGTAATACAATAGTCTATGCAATAGTCTAAATGCATATTTACAAAATCACAAAAAAATCTTGCAAAGGGATTTCCCAATCTCAACACAATTCACCTTTTGTCTAAAACACTACGGAAAGTAGGAACCACAGCCGTGCATGGTCTGGTTTTTAGCTATTTTTCTGAAAAATTTAGTTTGATCTCTGGAAAATTAAAATGACATAAACAACAACTAATGTCCCCTCTTATAGACTCTAGCTTACCTGTTTTCTCAGAGGATCGATAATTCCAACAATTGCTGGATAACGTGCAATGAAATCAGCATATAGCTCAACCATGTCATCACCTGTCTTCAATGTACTGGCTAATATCTCATATTTACCCTTTTCCTATTCAACAAATAATATGGAAATTTATATTATTGGTAGATAACTCAAACTGTATAAAGAATTTACAAAAATTGTAACTGAGAATACTGCACATTATATTATATTTTCAAATATCTATTTTTATTGTATGTGTTTGTACACCATGATAGCCCTCAACAAAGAGTTAGAACAGTGTGTTTAATGGGTGTCACCATCTTAAAATTGCATAGTTTCTGGCTCAGCTTCCGAGAGTTAAATAAAGTATGTTTGAAGTTAATAGCAGTTAAAAGAGAGAAGAACAAGGTTGAGATTTAATAGCTGATGGCATGTTTAACAACTGGCTATTCACCGATCCTTAGCGTGAATCAGTGACAATCCCGTGGCATATTTGTACTAAACCAAAGGAGACATAAGTTGCAAATGCTAGTTTTCCACAATAGGCAGAAGTTAAAAAATGGTCCATTTTTCTAAATTTTATTTAAAAAATATACAGTACTCACATTCAACTTTCATACTACCTTAACAATTTTCAGATATATGATAAAAAAATGCTATTTAAAATGACCTTGCTTAATAGTCAATGTATACTGATAAACAATTTTCAAATGCAGTTTTCTCAAAACTTAACTCAAAACTTAGCATAACTTCGCAAGGAAACATGGTATGAAACCTTTTTTTTTCCATGTTAAAGATAATAATGTGTAGTTTTATAATCTATAAAAAAACTCAATTTTTCAATTTTTTCAATTTGTGCCTCATTTGGCTTGGCTTTGCCACATTTTGGCTGTAGATTACAGCACCCTGGACTTTACCACTTGATCATTTGACTTGAATGTTTCTGACTTACATGATCATATATCTCATGCGCTGCACAGTCAAGCATGATGTTGATTTGTTCATTGAGCTGTAAGGTATCGATGGCTTCCATCACCATGTCCAGTAACACCTCAGTCTTATCCATCACAGGACAGAACCCTCCTGACTCATTCACATTACTACATGAAGCCTAAACAATAAAAGGAATTACAGTGTATAGCAGTATTAAATTAACAAAGTGATGCCATTGTGTACTTGATGGTGAAGGTGGTGGTGATGTGGTGGTTATTGTAATGCTGATGATGGTATAGTCACAGTGGTTGTGGAAATGATAATGATGGTAATAGTTATGGTGGTTGTGGGGATGGTATGAAATCATCGTTTATGGTGTTATGTTGGCAATGATGAATGGTAGTGGTTATCATTGTGGTGGTCATGGTTACAGTGGTTGCGGTAATGCTGATGGTAACATAGTTACAGTGGTTGTGGTGAAGTTTAAAGGTGGTGGGTGTTGCTGTCGTGGAGGTAATGTTTTTTTGTGGTTGTGGTAATGCTGATGGTAACATAGTTACAGTGGTTGTGGTGAAGTTTAAAATGGTGTTATGTTGCCTATGATGAAGGTGGTGGGGTGTCATTGTTGTGGAGGTAATGGTATGGTGGTTATGGTGATGCTGATGATGGTGGTTGTGGTGATACTGATAATGGTAATTGTCATGGTGGTTGTGGTGATGGTTTTTAAATGGTGTTATGTAGATGGTGGTGGTTATCATTGTTGTGGTTGTGATGGTTATAGTGGTTGTGGTGATGCTTATGATGGTGGTGGTTGTTGTGATACTGATAAAACGTACTTGTCATGGTGGTTGTGGTGATGGTTTAAAATGGTGTTATGTTGGCTATGATGAATGGTACTAGTGGTTATCATTGTGGTTGTCATATGGCTACAGTGGTTGTGGTAATGCTGATGGTAACACAGTTACAGTGGTTGTGGTGATGGTTTAAAATTGTGTTATGTTGCCTATTATGAAGGTGGTGGGTGTTGTTGTTGTGGAGGTAATGGTATGGTGGCTGTGGTGATGCTGATGATGGTGGTGGTGATACTGATAAAACGTACTTGTCATGGTGGTTGTGGTGATGGTTTAAAATGGTGTTATGTTGCCTATTATGAAGGTGGTGGGTGTTGTTGTTGTGGAGGTAATGGTATGGTGGCTGTGGTGATGCTGATGATGGTGGTGGTGATACTGATAAAACGTACTTGTCATGGTGGTTGTGGTGATGGTTTAAAATGGTGTTATGTTGCCTATGATGAAGGTGGTGGGGTGTCATTGTTGTGGAGGTAATGGTAAGGTGGTTATGGTGATGCTGATGATGGTGGTTGGTGATACTGCATGGTGGTTGTGGTGATGGTTTTTAAATGGTGTTATGTAGAATGGTGGTGGTTATCATTGTTGTGGTTGTGATGGTTATAGTGTTAATGGTGTTATGTTGTTTACAATTAATGGTGGTGGTGGTTGTCGTTGTTGTGATGGTGATTGTGGTGATGGTGATTGAAATTTTGAATGTTATCATGATAAATGGCATAGTTGTGGTGGAGATGACTATGATGATTGTGGGTGGTGATCATGGTGGTGGTGATAAAGAACACCATCATAATAATCTATTCGGATGAATGAAGGCAATGCCAATGAGCTTTATTATTGTGTATATCAATAGTAAATTTGTCTTACCCCATATTTCAGAAACAAAGTTTTCCTAACCTGGTGATACACAGCCGATACATGCTTTAAAGCCTATTAAAAAGAATTTCAAAATGACAATTAAATTAGATTTGTCTTCCATGTAGATTACTATACTTGCATTGCTTTATACTCACACTAGAGGTAAGCTTAAGCTCTATTAGTCATACTACTACAGTACTTTAAACTTTGTTTCCACTTTATGTCACATCCATCCATCAAGTTTTCTTTGCCACTTGCAGGATGCATTCTAAACCAAAGACGGATTGCTAAGCAGTCTTTAGGGTCTTAACTTTAAGACCATTTATAATTGTGACATCATGCATGGTCTTTTATAGACAATTTCTATACCATGATCTTAGAAGGTAAGTGATCTTAAATATAAAGCCTAGTCTGAGGAGGCTTTAATTGGTCTTAAAAAGCATTCAACATTATTAAAGCTTGAACTGGCTGTTTTATTAAAATGTTAGATATATATATAAGTTTTTTTTTTCTACTGTATTATAAAATTAAAACTAGATTTTCAGAAAAAAAAAATGAGTGTGATGTGAGACTAAAATTATCTAAAATAGAACCCTCAATTACTGTTACTAGGGACTGATTGTTTGTGATTCAATACTCATCATTCTTAGTAAAGACTGCTTTATAGCAATCATTTAACTGAGGTGATTTTCAAGACTATCTATATGTTAAAGCAAGCTTTATTTTGTAAGTTACGACTGCCAATTAGGACTGTTTTATAGCAATCTGCCCCAAGTCTTATTATAGGAGTGGTGTAGTTAGTCATGAGAGAAAGCTGGAAATAGCCGGTGCGAACCAAGGCCCTCAGGATTTTTTAAGCCTATAAAGTGGAAGTCAATTTTTACTGACCTTTTGGAATGTCTGATCTGGCTTTGGTACCAAAAGTACCTCCTTGATAAGATTCTGTTTCCCAGGTGCTGATTTTCCTGAACATAACATAGTTACTAATGGTATAGGCATCCTGTATTCAGTTACATCTTCCTACAAAATAATGAATAATAACTACAATAACAGTCAGGGTTTAAGTTGTTACTAGCCAAATCCTATGCCAATTTTTAAATTCCAAATTAGCCAAATAAATAATGAAACTCAATTTTTATATTATTTTGGCAGCTTTTAGCTCATCAAACTTGACTTTGGCTAATCATATTGAAGGTAAATCAGCTAAATTGCTACAAAAATATTTCTTCCAGCATAACCGCTGACAGTGATAAATTTATGAATAGATTTTAACCAAATGTATCGATCATTTCTTTATTGGAGAAATATTTAATACAAGTATTTAGTGAAAATAAATCTGAAAATTTGAAAATATCAACCAATTCAATATTTCAGATTTCAGGACAGAAAACATTTTTTTAAGTTTTTTAAATCATACATGGAAGAGCTGTGAGTAAAATGAAATAAACTAAATTGGTAATTTGATTTGATTTAATTCAATGATTTATTATCCACATACAAAGTTTAGAAAAGCATGAACAAACATTAAAATATTGCATAAATATAATATGTATGTGGGTGGAGACCACAATAAGTTAAGGAAAAAAAACTTTAAGCTATGGCCACCATTAGAAATAAACAGTAAAAAAAATAAAAAAATGAAATATATATATATATATATATATAATTATTTGTAATACAATGAGAAGTG
>JAOTQE010138427.1:5000-23409 GCA_025631205.1 Nesometra sesokonis
ATTTGATAAATAAAATATTAATGCGAAGAATTAAGATTGTCGACTCTCCCAAACCAGATGCACAGAAAACCGACCTGCACACTAAACAAAAGTTGCAAAATCACAAAACTATGACATAGCCTTCAAGATGAACTCTCTCTTTATACTGTAACTGGAATGTATGGAAGACCACAAAAAATATAATAATAATAATAATAATAATGATAATTCGAAGGTGTTTAGGGGAGGGTTAACTAGAATTGCATACAATGATTCAATTTATTCCAGGAGTAGATCGAAGGAGGGGGTGCACCAATCAGACCTGCCCCCACCCCTTTGCACCCAAAAAAAATGATCATTTACACATTTTTGGTCTGTTTTGAGTGCACAAGGGAGCATCTATAGAGAAAAAAAATTGGGTACTAGGTGGGCCCTGGACCCACGTGTATATTGCCATCATTTTGCTGTTAAAATCTCACAACTGGACATGTCCAACTTGGCATCGGCCCCCCCCCCCCTCCGCTAGATCTGCTCCTATATTTATAATTTATTTTATTTTTGCCATATACAATACAAGCAAGACACAGAAAAAAGCCAAGGGGAGACCCAAGGATAGTTGTTCAACTCAAAATAAAAGACATTTATAAACAAATTATGATCATTAATAAGCATGTAAAATGTTCGATGAAGAGGCCTAAATAATACCAAACCCACCAAGTTGTCGCACAGGAAGTTATTGAGAAATAAGCAAATAAACAACAGGAAATATAAACAAATACAAAGGAATTTTTGGCTATTTTGTTCTATAACTTCAGTTATAAGTGTCCGATTTTGATAATTAACCCCTCATTTTAAAGCTTGCAAAAAGTACAATATGCTTTCAATATTATCTCCATTTTCCAATTTTGCGACAACTTGGTGGTTTTGCCATGACATGCCTCATTTGTGTAAATAAAAATAATCTTTATACTGTTTGAAGTTGAAAATGATAAGAAATCAATAAATATAAAAATTTCAATTTATAATTTTAGAACTAGTCCATATAAAACAAAAAGAGATTATAACATTTATAATCTAATCATGATTATATATTTTATTTGTATAAGTTATTTAGTTTAATTTCTTTTTTCTTTTAATTTTCTTTATGTGATGTAAATGTACCACTTTGAAAATCAGACTAGTACTAAAAGTGCCTACAGTATAAAGAAAAAAATAAATACAAATACTAATACAGATGTACACAGAATCTGGATTCAAACAGGATATGCTACAGGTATGCATAATGCACTGAGAGATGGGAGCCATTATAATAATTGAATCCTTTTTTTAGCTTATAATATACGCAGCGTATAATATAATCCTTAAGCAATTGACCTTTAGCACATGCAGTTAGCCTATTGATACTGCTTTCCATCCTGGTTTCAAAACTAAAAATCAAACTTACGATGGGTGATAAAATGATTAAAAACAGTACTTTTACATTTTTTTAGAGGCTTTGGGGGTGGTAGGTTGAAATTAGGCTGGGTGGAAGGCCTTAAAATACGCTTTAGGGTGGGTGGAGAATTTTTAGGGTAGGCGGCCCCGCCCACCTCCGCCCTGCAAAATGAATGTATTCATAGAAAATCATTGTTTTTAATAAACACTACCACTGCAATTCTTTGAATGTCCTAAAATCATTCTAAATGCATTATTGTAGCATACTTGTAATTACATTAGCATTAAAATCACACCATAATGCAGTATAGTATACTAAGACAGGAAGACCGGACAGTAAACAGGAGAATCTTGATTTCTTTTGAGGATTTTTTGAATTTTCTACAAGTGAATTACGTCTACAGGCACGTATTTCGGAATTTTAATGGGGGGTTGAACTTTGAACTACATCCGGTACTCCTTATCAAATCCCACATACTTGTACAACCAATCCTCGTTTTAACATAGGCCTACACCTTTCTGTGTAAAACAGTGATAGGTCATGTGTTGGCAATGTGACCCATTTTTATGTCTACTAGAGGCCATTTTACTTTGTTTTTACCCTGAAAATATTAGCCTACTTTTGTAGGAACATAGAATATAAACAGCAATGAAAATAAGTTATTTAATTTTAGCAGAACTCCAGCTTCCGTAGTGGAGTTTTTCAGAACCCCACTAAATAATACATATGCTGTCACACCACGTTTAGCTGTTGAGTTACTTGACATTTCAATTTTACTCACAGCACACTCGAGTAACTAAACTACATACGTTGTGTGCCACAAAAGTTACATTTATTAAAGATGATACTATAATAGACAATGTAATCACACTTTCCACTATGAGTATAATTTATTACTAAGATCTAGATGTAGGACTTCTAGGTTCATTTCTTCCTCTTGTACATTACATTATAAATTGTATTGTTATTAGCTGATCCGCTACATTAGCGGAATCAGCTATTGTTTCTGTACGAAATCTTTTTCTTATTCTTATTTCTTTCTCCCCATTTTTGTGTACAGGATTCCTCAACATTGACAGAACCTATCAACATGAAATTTTCAGGTATCATCGACCTTGGTGAGGAATAGACTGATGAAGCGTTTCATTGCAATCAGTCATGCGTGACGCAATTTACGCGCAAATTTACGTTTTTATGACGTGTTTTTTGATTGCCCATATCTACTCAACCAATTGACCTTTTTACATCAAATTTACGGAACATAAAGTACAGGTCAACCTTTAAAGTCATGTCAAAAATTAACTCACGCGCGCGTAATGACGCGCGCGTAGCGCGCAAACAAATGTTGCAAGGCTCAAAATTAAATTTTAACTACATTAGAGCACGTTTCAGGCCATTTTGAGCATTTAACATTTTTCGCTAATTTTATGCGCACATGCGCATTTTTGCGCACGTAACAGGCAAAGATAATAGAAATAACGTTTTTTTCGACTATTGTTAGTTCTTGACATTGTATTGACACACCTACATTAATTTCAGTAATTTTTGGAACAATAAAAAGGTCCTACGGGCGCATTAAACTTGCGCGTCAACGTGCGCGTTTTTGACAAAAAACAGTGAAATTATGTTAAAAATATGCATATTTTTAATCACTTATAGCTCCTCAGAATGTCCCGTTAACCCCAAATTTTATTGCACATTCTGGGAGCCCATGACCTGTAGATAGGAAATCATTAGCCATCGAGGTTGCCAGTAACTTGTGACGTCACCAATTCGTCATCTACTTTTGAAAATCGTAACTTTTAACTATTTACTTAATATTTACTATAGTTGAGTAAGGTTATCTCGGTAATCGGGCGTCAATTTTCTTCGAAATTTTGATATTTTAGAGTTAAGATATGTCTCTTATTTACCATTTTTTTTTAGTTTAGATTTGACTACGCTAAGATGGTTAAATTGTGACGTCATCTACGCGCACAAGTTTTTCTTGTACCCTATTACCTAATCAAACATATCTTCAAAAAAATTGCCATTTGTCAATCATAATTAGAAAAAAGAAACTTCAAGTCCATGTGCACATTTTGGTATCTTAACATCCAATGTGTGCAAAACTGTGCGCGTGTACGTGAGCGTTAAATTTTTTTAATGAAAAAATAATTTTTTATTATAAATCGATAATCTTTGAGGCCAAAATTCGGCACTTTGGTCTAAGGTTCAATTTTTTATGGATAAGATATTCTGAAAGAATATTAATTGTAGATATAATTACATGTATGGCAAATGTAAATATGTGATTATGACGTCGCCATATTTGCCTTTTTATTTAACATAGTAAAAATGTAATGGTATTTGATCATATTCATTTTTGGCATATCTCTCTTAATATTCGTCGAATTTCAATTAAATTTCAGTATGTTAAGGACAAAACAATTCTCTTTCTAGAAAGTACAACTCTTTTCCATTCACTTTGCATTTTGACACGTCATTATAGTATAATAATAATAATAAACACGATTTATATAGCGCACATCTCCACCGATGGTGCTCAAGGCGCTTTTTTTTTTGAGTATAAACGTGAATTTAACTAAAAGCAACTGCGGATCAGCTAACTCGTCAAAGTGACGAGTTCAGTTCTAGTTCTATTTAAATTAGTATTTAATTTTAAAGAGCAATTGACTTTGATGTCATTTTTGGAGAGGACAATTAAATACGATGTTGATTCTGACAAATTTAAATTTCAAATATCCTTATCATGTATTTTCAAAAAAAATTATAATTACTTACTGGTTTTGCTAGGCCCAGAACGCGTGTTAGCGACACACTTGATTCTTTCTTTATCACATCCCCATTCTCATCTATTTCCTGATAGTCATCGTTAAAACGCTTCTGCACTCGTATTAATTTTAAATTACGAAGAAAACGTGGACAGAGCAAACTAAGTAGAACATCAACAAACCCAAAGACAATGGAAGCGATGACTAATGCATTATAAGTTGGATGCATCAGTTTATATGACGAATCATTGAGGATTAAATTTAACACCAATGCACCTTTGACAGATGCATACCCAAAGCAGATGAAAGATATGAGGAAAATGAAAATAAGACAAAGGCGATTGCGACTCTCTAAATATAAGTTGTAGGGATCGTCTAACATCCGTAACGTGAAGTCTTCTACTTTGGTATATAGGTAGAATAGAATGAAGACTTTGATAAAGGCGATACAAGCAAGCTCAAAGGCTGACGATGTTATGCTCCATTTAATAACAGTTTGTTCTAAATAAACATCATGACCACCTGGAAATAATAACAAAATAATTATTAATAAATAAATAATATTTATTTGGAACGACAATTTTATAATTAACAGTGGCACACATATATATAAATGGTGCATCCATAGAAATAAACAAACACAATATTAAAAAAATCAAACGATTGAAATTACTTAACAAAAATACTAACAAAGAACTTATATTAACTTAATTATTACAGTAGACAGAAGTAATCAATTCTTGCCTACAATTAAGATTATAACTCAACAGCAAATCAAGTAGTAAATATAATAATAATAATTTGCATTTATAAAGCGCTCTTAAACTGCTGTCTCACAGCGCTATAAGACCAATAATTTATTTGAACAAGTGATTTTTAAGAAGAGAAAATATCCACAAAAATAGGGCTTAAAACAATTAGGCCAAGTACCTACTATGAATGATTTCACCCAGTTTTCTACATCAGGTTCGATCCTCAAAAATTGATTAAACCGTGATTATGAAAAAGTGTGTCAGATGACCCCCAGGTGCTGGATCTGACCCAAGGGTCACCAAAAGGTCAAATAGGGTAGAAGATATTTTTTTAATGAGAATGTTGGCAATTGAAAAGTTTTGATAAAACTAACAGAAAAAGATTTATAAAACACAGATCTTTGGTTTTTTCATGTTACATGGTTTCTTGCATTTTAAAGTGTCTGTCACTTGAAAATTACCAATATATTAGCCTGTCTCACAGGCCTTAAGGTTGGGTTAGTCATTTTTATTGCTTGATTGCTTTTTAGGGGCTATTGACGTCCCATACTCACTTATTTTAGTTTAGCCACAAGACCTGTTAAAGATGTATTATCACTTGAAAAATGACAAAAAATGGATTTTGAAAAAAACTTGCTACTGTAGTTTTGAAGAAATATATAAGTTATGACCATGACACTAGAAATTAGGGTATTTTAAAATTATTTACCCCCAAAATTGCAATGTTATATGCTAAAAATCAGCCAAAACCTCAAAAAGGCTAGAAGCCAATTTTCAGTGTAAAAATGTTATTAAACAACTTTTAAATACGTACACTAATTTCTATTCTCAAGTTCTTAAATTTGATTATGAGCAAGTATACTTCAAAATGAATGTCATTGATTGTTTGGTCATTTTCAGGTGACAATACATCTTTAAAGTAATTCATGCGACCGTGAAAACAAAGTGCAAATGGTCACACTTGATTGAATTTAAAAGTCACATGATTCTATTGCATCACACATTCTAGTCAAAGTTTGCCGTTCGGAATATTGTCTAGCCGTGCCTAGCCTGGGGTCTACCCTAGGCCTAGGCAGCATGATGGAGGATTTCAACTGCACGAGAAATAAGAACCGAGTTATTTTTTATATGAATAAGACAAAATTACAATTGCGAGATACTTTTCAGGTATAATTTGTTGTGGTAGTCATCTGAACAGGTGGTGGGCTTAGAATTGTTTATTCGAATGGGAAGCATTTTAATTGGTTGACTCTACTAGTAAACGTTTATTTCGATCTGGCCACTTTTCAAATACAGAGGGCAAAATTACATCATCCTGGTATCCTGGACAATATTTTACAAGTCGCTTGTACAAATTAATAGAGCATAGACTTGATTGTGATAATTGGTGGCACTTAAAATTATAATTAAGAAATGATGTCAAAATTCAATGGAATGAGGTGCTTACCAGTAATCCATAAAACAACAGAGGCGAGACCAGCAACAATGATGTATGTCCTGGTAAGGTTAATGAACCGCACTGCAGGAAGAACAAAGTAACTCAGTCCCATCTTGAATACTCTGAAAATAATAAATAAGAAATAATCACTAGGGCCTAGGGATATATATTGGCAAATAAATTGGGTAGGCAGTATATATAGACTTAAGAGAAAATATACAAATGAAATGAAATAATGAAATGGATACAGTAATAATGCCCCATAAAAAAATAATTAGGTTATCACCCTACCAAAGCATACAAATGAAGGCGGGAGGTTTTTTTGTTAACCGACCCTCTGATATTGTAGTGATCTCACATTGGGCAAGATCATCCATCATTAATTTAGGTTCAGGCAAATACTATAGCCAACTGCGAGTATTGATCATTGTAGGCCTATGCCTAGTCTCTGTGTATCGTTGTGAGCTTGAGAATCGTTTATAAAAATCATATTAATTTGTTAAGAAAATCCAAAGCATTTCAAGTGAATATGACAAGAAAATGCTTGCAAATAGTAAAAAAAAAAAAAAAATTGGGGATTTCCCTAAAAGTGATACACACGTTGGTGATAAACATTTTTAATGGGGCCTTAGTAAAAATGCATTAGCGAATAAATTGGCTATATATTATATATAGACATAGGAGAAAATATACAAGTGAAATAAAATAATCAAATGAATATATTAATAATAATAATGTGAGAATGGAATTGACTCCCTGAGCATTGAAGTCAACACTGTATACATGCCAACTTTTTTTGGCTCCAATGCGCGAGACAAACTTTGGGCCCATCACTAGGCCACATCTTCCCCCGTTTCAATATGACAAGGAAAAAAAGTCATCCGACCATTTTTGGGCCGTTTCTAGCCAGATTATCGCTGTTTTGGGGCCGTTTTTACCGCATTTTGCTCTATATTGCCTCTTGCGCGAGCAAAACTATTAAAACGACTGTTTATGAGTGAGAATTCTGCTAATGCGAGAGAAAAATTAATTATACGTGAGACTCACACATAATGCGTGAGACTTGGCAGGTATAACACTGTCAACCAATATACCTGCCACCTCTCATCCACAATGCGTAAGTCTACACATGAGAACCTACTTTGGATGTCTCGTGGATACATCACACTTTCTCACGCATGAGAGGAATTAGTAAAAATATAAAAAATATCGGACATACATCTCAGTTATCTCCAAAATGAGGCGAAAATACCAAAAATGATTACAATTTTCATATGAAATCAATCATAGAAAATTACAACAAATGCAACAGAGGTTGCTGCAAGACGCAAAATGCTTTTTTTTATTGCTTTCTTAAATTAGATTGGGCACTTGGTGCTTGTCAGCTAACTGGCTCATGCACTGGGCTCCCAAAACATTGGCAAAACTGCACTACAAAATTCTGGCAATATCTCCCAAGCCCATACATAAAATGTTCTGATGAAGTCAAGAGGGGCAAGGCCATAATCATACTGCTTGCAGCCTCTATACAAAGGTAAACTGAAATGGACAGCCAGCTGGACTAATTACAACCACCTACTGTAGTAGTACACCGATCTGAATTGGAAGTGACTACGGCGGTGTCGGCACAGTCAACCTAGCGTCAAATTGGTTTTCCTTTTCTATCGGCACGGTCACTGTACTGAAGAATTGCAATTTGGTGGCGGTTGCAGTATGAAACATTGGTGGTTTCTGAATGAAAGCGGTTTGAAAAAATATTTTTTAACCCAAAGTTTTGTTAGGCCCATAAAAATAAACCTGATGAGGGCGGGAGTTTTTTTTTTAACCAACCGTCCAATGTTGTAGTGACCTCGCGTTGGGATACTAGATCGTCCATCATCATTTTAGACTCGTGCAAATACGACGCAGATACCAGCGCAACAGCCTGCAGTGAATATTGATCATTGTAGGCTTATTCCTAGCTGTGTACATCATTGTGAGCTTGAGAATCGATCATATTAATTTATGTTTTAAAAACCCAAAGCATTTCAAGTAAAAAAAAACCATCGTTTGAATAGTAAAAATGAGTAAAAAAAAGGGGGATATTTCCCAAAAGTGATGCGCGCTAGGGTGATAAACTAATAATTTTTTTTTATGGGGCCTTATAATAATATTTTAATATATATATTTAAATTGCTTATTAGGCATTTATAAAAAAAAAAAATTACACACAGTGTACCACTACTAAAAGTGCACCAGAGATCTACTACTATAACAAAACATTTTTTTGGGCCCTGGACCCACCTACATTAACCTCTTTTTATGCTAACCTACTCAAATTCCGCTATATAAATTGGGTTTGACCTAGAAAATATTGTATCGCCCTCCACGACCTTACAGTAACTGTGCCGACAGAAAACAAGCATCAAAATACAGTTCCCGGTCAACCACCAAGTGTGCCTTTTTGCCACGCCACATACATAAACACGATCGACCGTGCCGATAGCCAATAATATAACATGATGCACGGTCGACCATGACGATAGAAAAAAAAGGCAGAGGCTATTCGCACGTTGACGTGCGAATAAGAGCTTATTCGCACATTGACGTGCGAATAAGAGCTTATTCGCACGCTGACGTGCGAATAAGAGCTTATTTGCATGATACATTGACTTTTTTTTGTTATTTTGTTAGAATAATAATATAATATTTTTGTTTTCTTCTCTTTCAGGAAGTCACTTTTTATTACTACTAGGCCCAGGCCAAATCCCTGATGTAACTTTAATTATAGAAATGTAAATAAAATATTAATAATAATAAAAAAAAATTATCATTTTTCAGCCTAGAATGGTAAATCAATAAATGTTTATAGGGGCAAATATAATAATAAAATAGACCGAAATATATAGGACTAGGTCTAGATTAGTAATAATAAAAGTATCCCAAAATGTTATTTGTACCGAGCTTAACATAAATTTAAATAAAATAATTAGTGGATATACCTGTAATTTTTAATAGAGCCAACATATATTTTATAGCAAATTTCTAAAAATTACTAATTGAAAACAAACAAAAACAGAAAATACATTCTAGGAATTCAGTTTTTTTGTCGCTTTTCTAGCCAAGCAAGGATAGAAAGTAATATATTTTTATAGAACCCAATTAATAATAAAACGGGCCATCAAAATATATAATTAATATGACAAATTATAAATATAACTAATAAAATAATGTCAAAAAAATAAAATAAATGAACTACATAGAACTACATACTGTATTTAATTGGATTTAAAAAAAAAATTACGAAAGTGATTGGCTTTGAACCTGGTTACCTTGGTTCAACAAGCACTTTATATTAGCGTTGCGCCACTACACCCGTCTTGCAATTTAGTTGCCTATTGCTAGAACAAAGACTACGCCAATAGTCACGTTATGACGTAATTTATTGGCCCAATAATTGGTTAATGTCTACCGTGCGAATTAGCTCTTATTCGCACGTCAACGTGCGAACAGTCACTCCGAAAAAAATATCCAAATTTCACCTAGGCCAATCTACGGCATAAAGGGGCCTAGGCCTAGGTCCAGATGCCTGGTCAGGGTAATGGAGTCTGGGTGCTTAGGCCTAGTAGTAGTAGTAGTAGTAGGGCCTAGGTAGGCCTAGGCCTAGTAGGCTAGGTCTAGCTATCTGCGGTCGAATTCTAGCCTAGTTAGGCCTAGGCCTAGCCTAGCCTAGGCCCTATAGGATAGAGCCTAGCTACACGGTCGATTACTATGGCTAAATTAATTAATTAATAAATACTCAGCCTCTATTACATAATAGTTATTATACTACAACCATAATACTCTTAAAATGTAACAGTCACCATATAATTCGTACTGTTTGAACAATGATTATGATGACAGCACATTTATTTTCACCGGTGATGAAACGATCGACAGGACGAGGGTTTTCCAAACATCTCAGTCCGTTAGAGGGGGTGGTAACAACTATGAGTGCAGAGCATAGAGTTGAATATACTAAGAATTTCAACTCTATGGTGCAGAGCCATAGCATGAGTGAATAAGTTGGTAAACTGTTGATATTGGACAATCCAAAGCTTCCATTGATTCGATTCAGAGAGTTTGCTATGTATTTTTGTATAAATGATCACAGTTACAGTATACTGTATACAATAAAGTATCGAAACCCATTTTAAGATAAACTTCTCGTAGGAGCAGATCCAGCATTCCAGATCCGGGCGGGCGTGGTTGCCTGTTTTATTCAAAATTGTGCAAAAAAAATATATTTTTTGGTTTCAAAACGGGAGACCGGGTCTGTTGCCCACCTTGGTCCACGCCTGGTTTTGCCAATATTGTCAATTAAAGATTTTTATACTTTACTAAAAAAGTAACAAAACACGTACACCCATACATCAGTCTTTCACTTTTAGGTCTACTAAATTTAAAGTTCCTTACTTTAGTAAAATGTCTAGGTTAACAACTTTTTTTTTCTTAATAAAAAAAATGACATTGCAAATACCATCTGTTAAAATTAGAAGAGGAAAGTATGGCATAAAAAAGATTGCACTATATTGCTCACTCTGGTTGGCTCTTTGTGTTTCTAGGCAAGACTTATCCATGTTGCTTCTCTCCACCCAGGAGTATAAATTTGTACTTCGGAGGTACAAATGCCGTATGCGCTGATTACAGCTGCAAAATTGTGGAATGGATGGTATTCCATAGGTGTTTCTTCCAATGACTGGGGGTTATAATTGTTATATATATATTATTATTCTTATTATTATTATTATTATTAATTATTATTATATATTATATATATTATGGATCATTTCAATCAAAATTAGAATATTAAAAATATTTGCAACATTATAATGCTAAAGTGAGCAAAATTCATCATCAGTCCACTTAAACTCTCCTTGGTGTCTCACAAAAACCCGCCCCGCCACCTTTTCACTCAGTAAAATGATATTATCTGCACACTGTCGACCTCTAAATGTGCACCAGACAGAATCTGAAGAGAACAAATGTCCCTAGGTGGGCTCTGAACCAACGCCTATTGCCATCAGTTCACTGTTAAAATCTCGCACTTGTGTTTGTCCAAATTGACATCGGGTCCCCTCTTTTAAGCTTCCCTGGATCCGCCCATGAATTTAAAAAAAAAATGAAACGACGTACAAAAATATATTGTTTTCATCAAAATTTATTTCAGAATAGCCCAAAAAATACATAATCCTTCAGGAGGCTCGCCTCCAAGTTTACTGTATCTCCCAACACTAGGTCTACAAAATGTACACATCAAATATAAAAAAAAATGTACAGGTATTCTATACACAAAATGACCTATGGGGCTCATATATTACAAACACAAGTTATGATTACAGGGTAACTAGGGCAGGGGTGGATCTAAGGTTTTAGTTTTGGGGTTAGCAGTACACAAACAGACCATTTTTAGGTGGACCGGGTCACCTAAAGCAGGTAAAAAGTACACACACAGCAGTTGGTGAAGGGGATGCTCGAACCTGGGGTGGATTTTGTAGTATTTTCATCACGGTTTAGTCCTTTGCCTCTGAAGGGGGTACTCATTTCCACTGAAGGGGTGCTCGAGGCCCAGATTTTTCACATTTGTATCATAATTTTATTGTTTTTTCCTCCGAAGGGGGGTGCTCGAGCACCCGAGGACCCCCCTGGATACGCCACTGGTACAGTGGCGTATCCAGGAGTGGATCGGATGCACCACCAATCACTAGTAGAAAAAATAGAATTAGTATATTAACATGAAGATTGTTGCACCCCAATCACAGGAAAAGAAACAAATATTCCAGTATAAAGAGTAAAATACAAGACTTTCTAGATTGTCAGAATCTGATGTTAAGCACCTCTCTTCCCCAATTTCTGGACACGCCCCTGACATGGTTTGAATTTTTACAAAATAGATATGTGAACATTTATGTGTCTTTTCCCGTGTATTTTTCCTTGTAACGACCCTTAACCATTTTTTATTTTGCCACGGGCCAAGTGAAATACCTTAGATCCATCACTATTGGGGTTTATCCCAACATTTAAATCAGCACAAACATGTCCATTATTTCTATTATACAAAGGTTATGATTTCTATTAGAATTTCTGTGGTTTCCGTAGATAATTAAGAATTCATCAATAAAAGAATGTTTCTTTTTGGTTTGAATGTAATGAATTCTTGCATATAATATCATATTAAGGGACTTTTTATGAACTGTCATCAATAAGGGCCTGTTTATACTATCATGATAAACATCAATGATAAATGGGTAACAAATTGTCCAGAAATTGAAGAAGTATTTATACAAGAATGGCAAGATAAACCTGTATTGTGTATATCATGAAAACATTATTTTTACAAATCAAACGACATCACAATCAATAAAAATAGTGAAATCGTTGACAATTAACAATTTTATTTATAATTTACTATTATATTACTTAGCCAGGATAGCATTTCAGTATACCTTACTATGGCTAAGTGAGAAAAAAAATTTAAGCATATCTATACCCAAATTGCAGTATGGGGATATGCCAGCTAACTATAAATGAAAAAAAAGCCATGTTGAATGTTTTTATTGATAACGTGTTAATACCTTTTGTATAAAATTATTTGTCATCATATACATGTTGAATCATTATTAAATGGTTCTTGTATGAAAACTTCTCCAATTTCTATTAATTTCAATAGGAACAACTAATTTATTTTCTATTTATTGTTGATCATTATTGTTTTGGTGTAAACAGTTAATTAGGTTTTGGTTTAAGCCTATAAAAAATTTTATTAGTTTATCATTCCCGCAAGCATCACTTTTGGAGAAATCCTGAATTTTTTAAAAACTCATTTAACTATTAAATTATTTTTTCCGGTTGTATCCACATGACATGCTTTGGATTTTCTTAAAATAAATTAATACGATTCTTGAGCTCACAACTACGTACACAAAAACTAGGCATTACATGAAATCACTACAATATCAGAGGTTCAGTAAAAAAAACTCAAACTCTTTATATATTTTTTTTATGGGGCCTTATTCAATATAGAATAGAAAATAATTATGCCTAAAATATAATTGAGCATAATGTCTATCTCATGTATGAATCAAATTTACTTAAATATTTAACATTAAATTATCTGTGTGTGTCTATCAGGAACCTCTAATGAGTGCATTATAGCAGTAATCCTTTCAGTTCAAACATAAAAACAACTTAATTTTATTTGTCATTTCATATATAAGTTTAAATGTAATCACAACTAATGTAAAAAACTAAATGTTACAAAAATAACAATAGTAATAACATTATTTTTAATAATAATAATAATAATTACAATAATAATGTAAATATATGCAAGAGTTCTTTTAAGTAAAACCAAATGAATTGTCAAACATATATAACCGCCTTCCTTTTGGAAAGCAAAAAACTATTGGTGGCCCCTGCAAAAAACCCAGATGCAAGGATTAAGAATGCATGCCACAATCATACTGACGATGTTGACTGATAGTCAATAATAATAATAAGATTTATAATAAGATTTGAAACCTGTTTACGAAAAAGCAACTTTTTTCTTTACTTAAAAGAACTCTCGCATATATTTATATCTATGAAAAATGATGAAATTTTATCTGCAAATAATAATGTAATTAACAATAATAACAATAAACAATACTAACAATGACAATAATAATAATTATCAAAATAAAACAATAAAAATCATTTTCATTCACACTAAGGTACTCAGGTCTAGGCCTACTCACTAATTTGAAGATCTGAGTGCAAGAATAATTAGTGTTCAATACAATACATCATCTTTCATGGCCTAATAATTTGTCAGGTCTCCAAATTGTCAAAAAGATGTTTTTTTTCCTTGGGTATTAAGAGTAGGTGAACTTATACCAGAGTTAAGGCATTCAAATGTTATTTGAAAAAAGTTTTAGAGCCTGTGTACATGGTGTCCCTTCAACTGGCCTCATTGCCTAAAAACTTGAACATGATTGAGGCCTTCTTGCTCTTTGTACAAAATTACCTCTGTGCCCTTTTAA
Organism: Nesometra sesokonis; assembly: GCA_025631205.1. NCBI lineage: Eukaryota > Metazoa > Echinodermata > Crinoidea > Comatulida > Antedonidae > Nesometra > Nesometra sesokonis. The sequence goes on from JAOTQE010138427.1 coordinate 19,418, forward strand.
CACATGTGGTGCCCTTTTCATAAAAGTACTGCCCTTCAGGTCATAGCTGGTCTACTCATACAAAGCTCACATTTGAGACCTGTGGTTGATATTTATTTTATTAGACAAGTTATAAATAATTTATAACAATAAATAAATTTCAAGTTTCTCAACTATGCCAAGCATAATTTTCTATTTCATAATAATTATATAACATTCTGTTTTATTACATTGGCACAATCCAATGTTCTTTCTCACTTCTAATTCCATTTTAAGGTTTTATTTAGTTCCTAGCCTCATGACCAACGACTATGTTTATTTCAAATATCCTGCCTTAGTTCTAATTCCATTGTATTGTTCTGAATGAGTTTCAATGTTTGTTCAATGTGTCTTGCCTCAGTTTTAATTTTATTGTAATGCTTTCTTGCAGGCCTCATAGCTTACGACCATGTTTATTTCAAGTGTCCTTCCTGAGTTCCAATTGCATTTCAATAATCTATTGAGTTCCAGTGCCCATGGACTACGACAAAAATTATTTCAAGTGTCCTTCCTGAGTTCTAATTACATTTTAATATTTTAATGAGTCTCAGGGTTAATGGTTATTTCAAATGTCCTGCCTCAGTTTTAATTTCATTTTAATGTTTTGATTGAGTCCTAGTTCTCATGGCATATGACCTGGTTGACATAGATGACGATGGGTCTGTGTCACTTGGTTCACTTTCATCCTGTTTACTGTCATTACTGTCGGCTGGTGATGGGGGTTCTGTTGTGACGGTCTCAGTGGCACCATGCTGTTCGACCATAATAACATCCATTTTTGCTTGGCTCTGACTGGTCGATGGCATTGTGATACCAACACTTTGTGCTGCTTTTGAGAGTGCTTCTTGTACTCCAGCAGCGCGTACAACATGTGCTTGAAGATTTGACCCAGACTGTAAGATGGGTGGTGCAATAGACACCACGTGTGTGGTGGTCTGCCCACTAACTTGTTGCTTTTGAGCATTCGTTGCAGATACAACTTGAGCTAGCTGTGATGCATTGAGGGCAGCAGACGGACCGGATATGACTGTTATTGGTTTGCTGCTCTGCTGGATGGTGAGTGCGGTGGAAGGCCCACCTGTGCGACTCAGTTGAATTAGTTGCTGTCGTGGTATTTGCTGGACAGTTGGCTGGCCGGAGGCTTGCTGGACTTGTACTTGGCCGGATTGAACTGCTTTTTGAACCTAAAAAAAGTTGAAAACAATACAGTTATGTTTAGGTACAAATATAAATATTAGACATAATTTGTTTTGCAAAACTCTCTGACATGTGAATGTACTGAGTGATCAGTAAAGTTGAAAATACATGATACACAAGTTGTTCTCGTGTGGGACTTGAACCCACAATCTCCAGGTAACTAGCCTGGCATCCGTACCATTAGACAACTAGGCTAGTATCAATAGACTAATATAAACATTAATACAGTCATCATTCAAAACCGATCCACTGGAAAACAGAATATCACGCTATACACGACAGCCTGTTTTCTTGTTCATCATTATTCCAAAATTTGAATCGTTATAGAAAAGTTAAAAAATTAACCATAAAATTCAAATCATGCTGGACCGCTACACTTCCGCTATTTACTATGCTGTGCGCAATGAAATTCATATATTTTTAAGACGAATTAAAATTGCCATAAACAAAATTTTAACAACTTTCCAACTACCATTTTATATTTAAGGGAGATATTAGTATATTTTATGTTTTGAAGCAAGCTACTAACTCACAAAAATGTAAATAATGAACAAAATGTGTGACTTATTTCTTGCTGCGGGCAATGTTGCCTGTACTACAACAAAAGACTATGTGTTTGCTTTCTTGCTTGTTTTCATGTCCATGTTTGTTTGTGTTCGTTCGTTCATTCATTAATTGAATGTTTAAAATGCTCAGTAAAGTCTATTAATCTCCAAAATCAAATTTTCAGAGACTCTAGTCTGAATCATCAACGCATTTTAAACTTCTGCATGAATTTGATGGTTTTCACAAAAATTTCAATTGCACACTATATTATCAAGTTGGGCTTATATAGCGCAAAACATTGGCATCTATAGGTAGTAAAATAAAGAAAATAAATTTACATTCTTGTAAGAAAGTATAATACATACTCCAAGCAATGAGATACACGCCATCGTGACAAGATTCATATTTCGATATAAAATGTTGAAATATTGAATCTTGTCAGGATGGCGTGTATCTCACTGCTTGGATTATGCATTATACTTTCTTACTTGAAGTTGATTAGTGGACCTTTCGGATTTTATATTCTTGAGTACTGTAAAACCCTTTATTTTCGCGGCCCTAAATTTTCGCGATTTCACGATTTCAAACATTTCGCGGCCTTTTATTTTCGCGATGGGACGTTTTAATAAATAACATTTTCACGATTTTTACCTTTATGTTGCACACAATGACTGTTATTTTGTTTATACACTTATTTTTTGGTTGAAGACGATGATGTTAGTTTTGAAAATTGTCAATATTGGCAACGTCTAGGCCCGATCCACCTACCTATGAATGATTTACCGATTTGCCTAGCGATCTCACGATCCTTCTGTGTTTACCTACATCGAATCACTAGGCCCAAACCAAAGGCTAGGCCGATTTCGCGCGACAAATTCAACGATTTTATTCACCAATTTCACCAAATTCCAGCCCTCCATTAGGCTACGATCATTCATTGATCATTTATGACAGAAGTCTGCTTTAAAAAATCTGATTCTTCGTCATATTTTAGTTGAAAATCATTTTTATTTGCCCATGTGTTCATGAACTGACCCCCAACAGCAAAGCGACCACGATGTATAGCGCCACCACTCTTGTCATCTGAGAACAAAATGTCTGCGCCCAGTGGTTTCGCTTGAAATATTTCCTTTCAAAATACGGATTCATTTTATCGATAGTAAGGAGATGTTGAGAGCCAAAACTCATAGATGAGATGCACTTATTACATATCGATTTGCGAATATTAACAAAATTATTATTTCACGAAATAAACATGTTTTTAGACGATATTCTCAGCCTCACTATATCGGACTTCTGTTTTGCGGGGGCCACGCCGTGGTGGGTCCCGATTTCGGCAATTGCAATCCTATCGATAGGCTAGCGGCGATAGGCCCAGGCCTACTCTGCTCTCTTTCGTAGGGGGAACAGTCATATAATTTGCTGTTTGTTTGTATTTTTGTCGTGATTCGTGAATGATTGTCACTTAAACAAAACGAGACAAGATCAGTTATTTTATACATTATGATATCTTCAGTAAAATCTGTTTTGGCGATCGTTTTTGACCAAATACATTTTCGAGATTTTCGCGCGCCCTTAATTTTCGCGATCGCCGGGCCATCGCGAAATTCGCAAAAATTAAGGGCGCGCGAAAATAAAGGGTTTTACAGTATTTAAATAAGCACCCAATTTGAATAAATGCCCTGTTAGAAGTGCACTCTAACCCTGGACTTTTTCTTAACCACTCTGTTAAAATAAGCACCCCTCTTAAGTTTAATAAGTGCCCCTTCAATTCAAACAAGCATTCACTGATCTAAATAGCCTTATGCAATGTTAGGCATGAAATATGACACTCCAGCAGGAGCTTATTCATAGGCATGTATCAAACACACATTGTTATATAAGTAAGTCATCTTTTTTATGTTTGACATAGAAATGATAAACTAAAAAATTTGCCATAAAGCTTCTAATAGTAACCCTATTCTTTGATGTTGGTTTTTAGGTGGGTTACTATTAGGGTAGTGGGTTAATATTACCAAGCTTAATCTAGAAACTTGGGAACAGCAAGCTACCCCACTGCCAGCTTTTCACATCACTAATACATCAAAATATATAACCACAGCACAAGTAAACATTTTAAGAATATAGTTTCTCCATGGGTTACTATTAGAGCAGTGCGTTTACTATTGTAGATTCATTTGTAAGAGGGGTTACTATTAGAGCAGTGCGTTTACTATTGTAGATTCATTTGT